>JACCID010000225.1:0-192919 GCA_018906775.1 Sycophila sp. Sp_5 | reverse complement strand
CGATAGAGTGTATACACGGAGAAAAATGTTATACTAAAAATTACTATATTTTTTTAGCAATGGGAGGATATACTTGTAATATGAGAAAAATTAATGAGTTAAATCGATGATTTGTAATATAAATAGTAAATGAAATTAATTTTATTTTGTATTTTTCATTAATTTATAGATGATAAAATTCTCACGCCACAAAAAAACTTTCATTCTTTCAATTAATAATAAAAATTTTAATATATTCATTTTTTTAATTTTGGCGCCATTTTTTAAGAATTTAATATCAATAATTGCCATCATTATAACATAATCTTAAAATTCTGTACATTTCAAATTGAAAAATTTGCTTTCGCGCATTCTATCTAGATAAAAACAATGTAATAAATAATATAATCGTATCTCAACGATCGTCTTGGCGACCAGAGTCACGCATTAAAAGCTTCACAACAAATGTATTTTGATACGGGTAGTCCGGTGCTTCTCGGGAATGGGTATTTGTACATTCGTTTCCCATCGAAGGTTCGCGGGGCTTAAGTCAATTCTCATGTTGGTAAGAATTACGAAATGCTAATGAAATTTATAATATATAAATGCTATGAATTTTAAAACTTACAAAGTTTATTATTATACGTGCAAGCGTTTACTTTAAAGTAGCCACAATAAGTCATATAAGTAAAGAAAGTGATTTCCAAAATGACCCATGATATGAAGTTGTACATAAAGAAAATGTTCACGAACCATGGTTGTTGCGATATCACAAAGAGAACACATATGCAAACGGCAAGTTAACGCATCCTATGTATAATGAGAGAACGGCGCGTTCTTCTTCCTGAATATGTATATATAATAAGTAGAGTATTATTAAAGTTTAAAGTTTAAACTCACTAAGATTTGACTGAAATCCCCCAGACCTTCGAAATGGTGTTAGCGATTGAACGATGCCCTAAGTTCAGGTATGAACAGTGGAATTCTTCGTTCGACGAAGATCCTGACCGTAGTAGCGATTAGAACTATCCATATTTTTTTTTATTTTTTAATTTTATAAAAATAAATTATTCATATTTATTTTATTATTAAACAAGTGTCCGCTAGTACGAACATTTTCTTAAACAAAATGCATTTCATTTTTAGTTTCTGGAAATAGGTAAAGTTGTATGTCAATTAAATTTATCTTTATCATAAATTATACTTATTTATTTCATTTGTACTTTAAGGTGCCTCCCATTGCTAAAAAATATATTAATTTTTAGTATAACATTTTTCTCCGTGTAGATGTTACTTTATTAGGTAAAGTGTTTCAAAACCTCTTTATCCTATTGAACGTGGATAATTTGAGAAAAAAAAAGAAAATATCGCAGGATTATATTTAAACAATTGAGACTGCACCACCGAATGACACGCGACGACAAAAGCCGCACAATGCAACGCTCCGCACGAAATGCAGCGTTCACATTGAAGCGCGTCATTTTAAAACCGGAGCATCTAAAAATCGACACCGATCCATTTCCCGATATACCCGAAAGACACAAAAGGCCATTCATCCCAGAAATTAAATTCCCGGGGAGGGAGAGAAGCGAACTACCCTGCGGACACATCCGCGCAGTAGAGCACAAGAACCGCGGCCGCGCCACATATATCTTGCGGAAAAAGTCATAGCCGCGGTAGGGAAAAAAAGGACTCCCACGACAAGGAGGAAAGAGAGGGCAAAAAAAGGAACGCAGTCGGCGGAATGAAGAGTCGCCAATGGAAACGTCCGTACCGGCGATCGGATAATAAAAGAAAAAAACTTGAAGTGCGGCGGAGTCGAGAAGGGGGTTGGGCATCGATTCCGGTGTGTGCCCTCCACCCCCGACGTGATTAATCGTCCGGTGTGGCCGCGGTGGCGGCGTCATATTAGAAATTGAATTCCGCGTTCGCACGGCACGCGCGAACTGATTTACGGCGCGGACTCTCCGCGGCGATCGCCTACCCACCCGCTATCACGTACTGCCCCTGCTGGCCGACATCCGTGGAAATTGTAACACGCCGGAGGCGAATCCGCACGTCCACGCGGTCGGGATTCGCATCGGGGCTTTACTACCGAGGAAGCGCCGCTGGACCTTGTGGGGATTGCTGCTGTAACTTTGGCTTTAGAGCGCAGCGCAAAATTGTTTTTATGTGTTTTTACAGTTCGGAAAGCGAGACTCTTTTTTAGGGGTGATTACACTTTACTGAGGTTCGCGGGAGATAAAAGTAATACTATGAGTCTTCAAGGAGAAGAATGTTAATCCAGCGTGTCGTGGATGTATCCAAGAAACTTTGGCAACTGCTTTTATTGCAGGGTATAATGACGAGAAGCACTTTTATTTGAATCTTATGAGCTTTTTTAGGAAGGCTTTTGTATCGAACTGTAATATACTGCTTATTAACAGTGTTCATAAAAACTGCTTTGTCGGCTAAATAAAACTGCACGGGAACAAAGTAAAGGATTTATTTAAGCAATGTGATTTGCACGTTTCTCACTATCTCGTTAAGAATTATTAATTATCTCGATAATTCGATAAATTATTCATTTCGTTATATTTTTAAATTCGCATCTCACTCATGCTATTTTAAATCTTCCTTAACGATTTTGTAGGCATGATTGATGTTTCGCTGGATTCATCGTGTTATTTAAAAAATGCAAATAACTATTTCCAATAAAGTAAGGAATAAATTATGATTTAATGAGAAAAAAAAATTGAGCAATTATTATCCTTCATTAATGTTTGTGTGTATAGTTATTTTCCATAATTAAAAAAGCGCCGCTCGTAACAAAGCTTGTAAAAGTTATTTGCCGCAAGGCAATCGCGTTTATATTCCCAATATGGAAAGTAGAAGGTATAGAACAACGTATACATAACAGGTTGCAATATCGCTCCGTTTTTTCTAAAGATGAAACAAAAACAGGTATTAGAAAAAGTCGAGATATGAAAACGAAAATGTTGGTTTTGCTTTCGCGGAAATGAAAAACTTTTCGTTGTGGATTCCAATGGCATGAAGATACTCGATCGGCTACATTTTTTTTACATTTTCTAAATTGGTAATACAATTCTTATTAAAATTTCATAACGATAACAATTTCACCGTCTTTCAATTATCTATATAAAAAACAATACTTTTACCATTCAATATTTAAAAAAAAAAGTGTTTGCAAAAAAAAGATCAATATTCAGTTATTATTTATTTGATGGATGTGAAATAACTACTTCATCGTTTATTTACTTTTCATACATCGCTCTTATGACGAAACGTATAGACTTCATTCTAGTCTGATAGTATCGTTGAAATAAAAATTTCCAGTTTGACTTTTCATTTATCAAACGCATGTGTCGCTTTTTTAATTATTCAACAAATTGGGAAAAAATATACCACCCGCTGAACACAAGAACAACAAGCAGGATTTTTTATTTATTTTGTGAAATAGATAGGGTACAAAGAATACAAAGATGCAAGCGATTAAATTCTGTCGATTTAGCCGAGCGAAAAGAAATACTGCGCGTATAAAAATAATTTTATTTAAAACTCCGACGGTTTTATTGCAAGCGGAAGGAGCAACAAAAAAATGGAGCATCTCGATAACGAACGTACACTACGAATTACAGTAACTCTCTCCTCACCAATGTCAGTCGTAACAGATAACTGTAAAAATTTACAAGCACTTTATTTTTACCTCAACGGTAATTTATGTTACGTGTGTTCACAGCGTAGGTATATATATATATATATATGTGTGTGTGTGTGTGTGTGCAGGTACATATCTACGCATTATACTGAATTATTTGGTACAGCTGAACAATGCCCTATTACTCATATAAATGCACTCAAGGGAACTATTACTGCGGATTCGAACCACATGCACCGATGCGCTAATTGAAATCGATATAATTAAAACGTTGACGTGCACTAAGTAAACCTTGGTAATCGTAAAATAGTTCCAATTCCTTCACTCCGCATCATTCGGTTTGAGAAAACGAAGGAAAAAAATACCTGCGATCGTGCTCAAAAAAAAAAAAAATTCGGAATGAATTAATCGCACCCATTTTTATTTTTAATCTTACGAAAGTACAAAGAATCCAATCAGGAGAGTATCCTTTAGTTGAAATTTTAATTACACACATGATTATTAAAAAATTACATAAAAAAACAAACACTTAACTTTCTGTAAGTGTTAAATCAATATAACAAATATAAAAATAAGAAAACTCGAACTTTCAGAAGAAAATAACTTTGCGGGAACGCGCAACCGTAAAGAAAATTTTGAATGACAGACATTTTCGATAAAATCCGTGAAGCAAACAAGTATAAGATTCTCCTGGTACACAAGTTCCATCAATTTCGTTATTCCCTCTTTCACATTTCCAAGAGTACTACTGACAAAAAAAAAAGAAAGAAAATTTCTAAAGCTCAAAAGTACGCCTTTTCTCGCAGACGACAGATACCACTTAGGTCACTGTAACCGAAGGGATACATCAAAGTCTTGTACCTGTACGCCTGACGGTTCGGGGTTGTAGGTGATACTCGCTCATTACAGAAGCGGCTCCGTCATCGCCATACATCAAACGCAAGGATCGCTCGATTCCTCACCAAGGCATCAGGCCACAAACGCGCGGAGCTTCTCTCTCTCTCTCTCTCTCTTCTCGGGTCGCGCATTAATCGTCCTCGACAGCAGCGGCTTGCGCAAATCGAGTCGTGCAGACCGCGCAACAAGACGCCCGGATCCTCTGCCACGCTTCGAGGAATCCGTCGATCGCCTCCAAGCCGCAGCTCCGATCGTGTCTGCTCGGGTGTTACGAGCGCGCACCTCTTTGTCGAGCTGCCGGTGCTGCTACGGGGCCACCGGGACTTTTCATTCGGCTTCGATTTGCACTATTTGCTAAGGGATCGCTCCGTGACGTTCGGCTTTAACTGATCGCTGTTCCATTTAGAGGCGGCGCGGCTTAAGCTCCG
Source organism: Sycophila sp. Sp_5 (assembly GCA_018906775.1). Classification (NCBI taxonomy): domain Eukaryota; kingdom Metazoa; phylum Arthropoda; class Insecta; order Hymenoptera; family Eurytomidae; genus Sycophila; species Sycophila sp. Sp_5. Next base: position 187,957 of record JACCID010000225.1, on the reverse strand, counting down.
CACGGTACTTAGCGCTGGAATACGAAATTTTGAAGATTTTCTTCGACTGCCGAAGCGCGGTGGATCTCTGATTTAATTCTAAATTGACTGTTAGGTAATACGAGTTGTTAGAGTTTATTTAATCGGCGAATTTTTCATCATTAGTTTTTGTGCTTTTTCATTTTATTGGTGTATTAATTGAGGCTTTTTAAGTAATAAGTGGATACGAGTACACTAAGCGAAATGCTTTGTTATTTTAATAAAAATTACTATCCAGTCTGGAAGCGGAGCCACAGTTTGCATTTCGTGAAAAAAATACTATTCTGTATTATAAATTTTACTAGAATTCTAATTATATTTACTAGAATTTCTAGCGCATATTACTAATTTTATAATTTTTTCAATAAATGCAGTCTGTGGCTCCGCTCCCAAACTGGATAGTAATTTTTCCAAAACACTTTTCTTAGTGTATGCAACACATACGTTTTACTCTGAAATTAGGTGCACTGAAAAAAATGTTAATTTTCAGTAAATATTTACTTCAATAGTATTTGTTAAATATTTCTTTAAAACTAAATTTATTTATTTTTAGTAGTTTCGAAAAATAATATACTTGATTAAAAAAAAATTAACGAGGTTAAATTATTTAAAGCTATTTAACATCTTTAAATATTTAAGTACTGTTGACGTAAATATTTATTTGAAATTACTAAATAGGCCTCTCAGTGTAGTAATTTGATTATATTACCTGTATTGCAATGTGATAATTAGTATTCAGAAAAGCTAAATTTTAACATCCAGATTCGAGTTAGCGGAATTATTACAAAGTACCGTGGTGTGTTATAACCGGAAATTTCTCTGATAATTTGTTTTTAACGGTAAGGAATTTCTTTGATAATTAAAAATTTTGATCAAAAGTTTGAAATAGTTGATCGATTTCTAACAATTTATCGTTAACGAAAGTGAGTTTTGCAAGTAAGTCTTTCACTCGCGATTCCAGTAAAATTTTAATATTCATAAATTTTCTAACTACCGGTGCATTAAAAACTCCGTTAATAGCTAATAAACTTTTAAAATTGAAGTTTCTTTTTAATATTTACTTTTCAAATTATTGACCAATTCACCCCAACCAGTAAACCACCCACCAAACGAAAAATTCAATAAAACTTTAATAAATATAATTAAAAATTTTAGTCCACTTTACTTTGATTAGAAATAATTCTGTAAACCCAGACCTCATCCCCGCGAAAACAAATAAATCGTTAAAATAACAAAGCCCGCAACGCAAATACAAAAGAAAAAAAAACATGCATCCGTCGGAAAAACAAAATATTCATTTCTCTGAAAAGACGAACGAACAACCGTCGCGCAAACAAGCTCCCTGCCCCAAAAAGGGAAGCATGGAGTTCAAATCAACAATAACTCGATTCAGCCCGCGCGAAACTCTGTTTACGGCATTATATACTCCGACGAGTGGGCCCCCGGGGGCTATACCCAGCACGGAAGAGGCACGCGACTCCCAAAAGTTCGCACACACCGACTCCCCAAAATCGCTCCAACGCACTCCTTGACCCGCTCCCCCGCGCGCCTCCAATTCACGATGAGGCTGCTTTACGAGTTCGGCCCTCCGGGCGCATCTGACTTTCGTCGTTGCGCCGCCATTGAAGCAGGCTGCGCGTGCACAGTCGCGGATACGCGCGCCCAGCAGCAGTAAGCCTTTAATCAGCGTGGCCTTGCGCAATGGCAGTTCGAGCGTGGCTAAGCTGGCGCCGCACCGGTGACAAATAACTCCGCGCGCCATCGCGACACCATTATACGACCGCTCTGCTACGCTGTGCCCTACTGCCGCTAAAATCGTACGCAATAAGGCTCCAAGCGCACCCGGAGTCTGTACACCCACGCGGCCTTGATGTCTGGATTATGGGGAGATGTATGTGTTTTTTTTTTCTGTGCGGCGAGTTGGAGAATTGGCCACATTTTTCTTTATTAACATCTGGTGGCCCTAAAGTAGGATAAAGGACATTTTCACTTACTTAGCCAGTGACTATTTTTCACGCATTAACAAGTAGAATTCTCTCGTATTACTTTTTTATCTTTAAATTATTTTACTCTTGGAAAAATTAACTGCCCAATTATTAAATAAGTTAATGTGTGAATTTCTTTTTAAGAAAATTGTTGACTAGGTGAGTAAGTGCATCTAATGCACTTTTATCAAGTAAAGTTCTAACATTATTTGAGAAATATGTATACTATTATTATCTTTAAATTATTTTAGCCTTCAAAAAAGTATTTGCTCAATTATTAAGTAAATTAATGTGTGAATTTCTTTGTAAAAAAAATGTTGACTAGGTGAGTAAGTGTATCTAATGCACTTCTATCAAGTAAAGTTCTAATATTATTTGGGAAATATGTACACTTTTCTTATGGTTAAATTGGTTTACTCTTCGAAAAAGTGACTGCTTACTTATTAAATAAATTAATATATTCGCGAATTCTTTGTAAAAAAATTATTGACTAGGTGAGTAAGTGTATCTAGTGCACTTTTATCAAGTAAAGTTGTAACACAATTTGGGAAATATATACACTTTTCTTATCGTTAAATTGGTTTACTCTTCGAAAAAGTGACTGCTTGCTTATTAAATAAGATAATCTATTCGCGAATTCTTTGTAAAAAAAATGTTGACTAGGTGAGTAAGTGCATCTAATGCACTTTTATCAAGTAAAGTTCTAACATTATTTGGAAAATATGTACGCTTTTCTTACCGTTAAATTGGTTTACTCTTCGAAAAAGTGACTGCTTGCTTATTAAATAAGTTAATATATTCGCGAATTCTTTGTAAAAAAAATGTTGACAAGGTGAGTAAGCGTATCTAATGCACTTTTATCAAGTAAATTTCTAACATTATTTGGGAAATATGTATACGTACGCATTAGCATATTTGAAAAGTGATTATATTTCTTGTAAATTTTCATTTACTTTGACAGTGATATTTAATAAATAAACTGTGTCACTCTTTTATAAAAATAATTCCATTCAATTCCTTAATACTTAAATAGAAGCAAATTCACTTCTTTTACGTGGAAGACATTTTGAGAAATCGTGTAAATGAACATCCACTTTAAATAAACAATTATTCACTTATTCGACCTTGCTCAGGTGAAATTTTCAAAGGTCCTTTTAAGAAAATGAAAACATTTATTATTTCGTTGCGTTTTCTTTTCGCTTCGTTGAGTACGCCTAATTGTTTTCGTTTAATTTATAATTGTTAAATATATGTTGTGATACGGGTAATAAGCCCGTGTTGCTCTGACATTTTATCAAAATGTACGAAAATTGTACAAAGAGAAAATTTTATGATTTTACGTGCAATCTGTATTTCCAATTATATAAACGCAATATTTATCTCATTTGCTTTATAATAAACAAGATATTTTAATAAAAATAAAATAAATCAGATTAAGAAATATAATTTACATGAAATGTTATGCTTTTTTCCACATACTACAGGCTGCAAACTTTACGCATAACATAATATGCATCTGCATTTGCATAAAGTTATGGAATTTGTTTATTTTAATTTTTATCGCATGGTAAAAAATGTTTATAGAAAACTGTGTTCGGATTGGGGCTTAAAACTATTTATTGTAATAAACGAACAATAAATTCCTTAACTTTTACTAAAAATTTTTACTAAAATTAAATCACGTGTTATGCATGATTTTTTTTCTTAGAGTAGCGTAACAAGTTTGTCTTAATATTTAAGTAATTTTCTTAAATAATCAGTTTCCAACCAGCTGTAAACTTGTTCTTTGACATCGATAACGGTACGTTCCCATTAATTATATACGCAAAACAGTTTCAATTTATAAGATCAATTAATCATATCTATTGTATCAAAATTTTGAAATTTAATATAACAACCTAACTGCTGTCTAAAAAATTATTCTATTTAATGGACATTTCAAGATATACAAAGGAAATAATCATCTATACAACTCAAGGAACTGGTATTGACACAATTTCACTAAATATTTAATAAGTTTACCGGTAATTCAAATAATCGTTATTTTAAATAATATTCACTTGTGCAACCGGCAAAGTTTCCTCGGCAAATAATGGAAAAAGGCACAGCTGCTCAATAAAAACAGTAGCTATTTCACCGAATACATTTATATTACAACATTTTTATAACGTGTCTTGTCATAAAGATTGCAATATACGCAGGTAAAATCTGGCACGCAAATATAGACCAAAGTGATTGGAGTAACCAGATCCCGCTGTATTTAAGATCGCAGCCGCAAAAACTGGACTTACACTATTAGCAGCGCTACGGGCGTTCGCTGCCACTCGCAAAAAGGTGCAACATTAACATATTGTGAAATGCCCTCAAAAGGCGCGAGAAAATTTAAAGAAATAAAGGGGACAGAAAAGAGAGCCCCGAATCCCATTTGTCACGCTTTCCACGGAGAATCCTGGAGAAAAGGGATAGCCCCTTTCCTTCCCGGAGGACACGTCGCAAGTCTCGCATTTGGTATGTAAAAATCTTGGAGTAACGCGCAGTTAGAAATGTGATCTGAAAATCTTTTTCTAATGCTGCAAGAAAAATACCTCTAAAGCTTAATTTTTCTTTACTCGCTCGTTTCAGCCTCATTGACTGTTACGCAAATTCATCCAGTCATCTTCAAGCATTAAAAAAAACGATAAAAAAGTTTTAACACCGCATTGAGACTTGCAAAAAAAACTTGTTTCATATCTGCTGGTTGAAAAAAAAAAAATAAAAAAATTCACGAAATTTCCTGGATCTCATATAAAACTAAATTACATCCCATGTAAAATATTTGATACAATTCGTATATAAATTGTATACAGTCAATGTATACAGCTTGTATAAAAAATTATTCTGTACAATTGTGTACAATTATAAACAATTGTACAGATTTTGTATATAAAATTATTCGGGCAACGATTAAATTGAGCAATTGTATACAGCTGTATATAATAATTTTATATCAATATTTTTTATATAAAATAATTTTCTATAAAAAATCTATACTATTGTTTACAGTTACATATATTAGTATATGATTATACAAAGTTATTTTTTATACAAACTGTCTAGTTATAATTTTATATACAAAATCCGTACAATTGGTGTCAGTTGTAAAATAATAATACAGTTGTAAACAATTGTATGCACATTGTATAGAATCATTTTTTTATACAGACTGTATACAATATGTAAATAAATTATATAAAATATTTTCACATGGGTGGCACTGACTGTATATAAGCCACGAGTAAAAAAAAATAAATAAATTTTATAGATCGCTCATCTATCAAATAACGAAAAAATCGCATTTCCTCTAAAATCCCGCTCGAATGGCATTACTAAATCAGCAGCGCAAGGATCGCGTTTCTAACTGCATTCAACGCCAAGATATTTTATTTCCGCACAGCCGACGTTGAAGCAGCGCGCGGCAGTGCAGCGCACCGGTAGATATTCAGCGCCTGTTATGCGTGCGCACACGTGCCCAGCGGACGATTTGAAATGCAAACGTACCGGAGGAGGCGGCAGCGGCGCCGTGGTGATGGTGTCCGGAGCTCCCGCCGCCGGTCGCCGAGTGCACGGCGTTGGTCGCCGCCGTGGCGACCTGCTTCAGCGCCGTTAGCACCATCATCTTCCCGGCCGTCCGATGCACTTATCCCTCCCGATGCTTGCACCGCCGATATCAAAGGCGCACCGAGCGCCTCTCCTCCTGTCCCTCCCGCCGACGCGGCTCCCTCGACTTTCTCTTTTTCACCGCCGCGCGCTTGATACTGCACGCTTCCCGAGAGGCAGCGATGTGCGACCTCGAGGCCCCCGGGATGCGTGAAAGGCTCTTTTTCTATATATGTATGTATATATATAATTTTTTTTTTAAACTCTAGGTTGTGCAGTGCGGGAGAAATAGATAGAGCGAGCGAAAGGTTGAAGCAGGGGCCGGTCTCTCGGGAGCGGACTTTTTCAGGCTCCTTCTTGCGGGACGTCTGGTGTCCGGGTCTCCATGAACGGTGTCGGGTTCTGCCGCCGGGGAAATTTTATACCGGCTCTCGAGCGGCCGATTTTTCCCACTGGTTTGAGCACTCTCTGGTCCTTTAGTTTTGTCAAGGACGCGCGCCTAAAAGCGACCGTCGACCTCAGGCCGAGGCATTAGAAATCCTTATCCGATCGCGCCCGTATACATGTACACACATGCATATACCCGCACAGTCACATATACACACTCGCGGCTATTTTCTCCGGCGCTCTATACGGCGCCGATGCTCTCCTTCGCTTTCTCCCGGCAAAAATTTCGCCGAGCCGAGGCGTAGGTATATCCGCGACCCACGCAACGGCGGCGCATCGACGTACAGCAAGAGGAAAAAGAAGAAGGTATTGAATTTCGTTACGACACACCGGCCGCGCGTCGCGCACTCAATTTCACAAGTCTCTCTCTCTCTCCTCTTCGCTCTTCGCTCCTTATCCTGTTTTTTTTTTTTTTTTTTTTTGTTACCCTCTCCCGTCTCCGCCTCTTCCTGCGAGGACTGCGCGCGGACAGATGCAGCGGGCGCACGTATAGGTCGACGCGCGCCAACGGCAACGATTTTTTTTTTTTTTTTCAACGCATAACGGTAAAGTTTCGCAACCTCGCGGAGCTCTCTTCCTGCGCGGCCAGCGCTCAGCTGACGGCCGCGGTGAGGATCGCCTTGTGCGCACACGTAACGCGCGATGCTAACACACGGCACACACGCACGAGCGCCGCGATCGCCGACTTGGAGCAGACTGCGCCTCTCGGCGACGGCGGCGGCCTTTCGCTCGGCCGCGGCCCGAGCGACGGGCCCACGCCGACGAAGGAGGCAGAGAGACAGAGAACGAGACGCCGGGGCCGAGAGAGAGATAGAGAGAGGAGGGGGACAGCGTCCGCGCGGAGGAAGGTGAGCCGCATCGTTACGGCGCCTCTCCACCTCTACCTGCTTCATGCTCTCCCGGTACAGTAGGCAGGAGGTTTTTTTTCTTGTCGAGGATTTTGCTTCGTTGCGGATTTTTTTTTTTTACTTGTTTTGGTTAAGTTTGTTTCTGCAGTCGGGGAAATCTTTCGGCGGGTGTATGGATGGAGATGATTTATTTTAGGAGTGTCGGATTAAGCGTATCGAAACGGGAGATCTCGGTGCGTTCGAGGAGTCGATGAGAGGTGGGCCATTTGTCAAATGATGTGTGAGTAGCGGGAAGCCGAGGTTTATAAATAAATCAAGTTTAATTGCTTTTCTCGCTGAAAAGCAAAGGGTGTCGGTGAAAGCTCGATGCATTTGGAAGCAGACTTTTTCCTGATACAGCGAGGTTTTTCTACTTTGATGATAATTCGACGATTTCTAATGGAACTGATTTCGTGCTCGGAAATTGACTGTTTTTTTTTATTTAAAAAACGCTTTAATTTATTTTTGGTTACTTACGTCATTTCCAAGGTTTTCTTTTGAATGTAAAAATTTGAAACTCACCTGAAACAGAATATAATTAAAAGGTATAATAAAATAGGAATTACAAAGTTTTATTAAAATTGCAAAATATACGAATAAAGTTAAAAGGTACTGTATGTTCATAATGTCTAAGTTTGAACGTGATGTCAATTTATAAATTGCGTCGATTTATTATTTAAAGGGAAATCAATTTGCGGCGATTAAAGTGACGTTTCCCATTAAAAAATAATGTCATCCTTCGCAATTTAAAAAAAATTGATTACAAGAAATTGATTATTTACAAGCTTTACCTATCCGTATAAAAGCCATCCAATTTTAAATCAATCGACTTGATTAGGGCAATTATCACAAGTGCATTATAAAACGATTGTGATAAGATAATTAAAAAAAAAAAATAAAAGATTGACGGTCCATTGTTAAGGAATTATCATGGAATCAGAGAAACAATTTTCCTCGCATGAAAAAATAGCGTTACGTCAGGCGGCGTCAAAGAGTAATTACAAGTAATCTAACATCATTAATCGAAGAACCACTAATGACGATTGGATCTGTTCGTTAAATAACAAAAATTTTAAAGCTTATTTCTTTTTCGCAAAGAAATCCGATAATGGACGTCGAATTTTCTAATTAATTGCAAAAAAAACTTGCACCTCAAGATAAATTTTACAAGCTTTTACCTTTTTCCCTTGAAAAAGTATAGACTTGATTCTCTATCAAGTAATACATCAAACTGTTATAAAGAATAGAAATTGAATATTTCTTTAAGAATAAAATAAATCTTTATATTTAAATACATTATAAATAAAATAAATAATAATAAAATAAAAGGAAGACGCTCGAAAAAACTTTCAGTAGATAATGCCCGGGTACGGTAAGACATCCGGTGTTCAAACCTTTATTTCCTCTAAGCAACTTCCAATGCCATCAGAATTCTGCAAACGTGAATTAGTCAAATTTACTGTCAATCTGTACTATACGAACGTACTCCATTACTACAAATTAATACTTAGGCTTAGAACAAATTGATATTGACATAAAATTAGTAAATTTGCAGAAATCTCAGTAACTCGGGTTACAAAAGAGAGAGACGGAAATCCGGCGAATCTCTTAATCAGCACGGCTGGTCGCCATTATTTCCCGAGCTCTTAATGCTCCGCAATCGTAACGGTGCCCAGCGAGGGGCATCAAGAGTCCCCAGCCAGACGCTCGACTCAATTTATTTTCGCCGTACGTGCCTCCCGCTACTTTTTCATCCGTCGGCTCGTGTACACTCTCGCGGGCCAAGAAAATTTCACCCATCCCGTAGGACGCCGGGGGACTCCCCCCCCCCCTAAAACGCCGTGTAAGTACAACTAAGTACGAGCGGCGCAGCGCAATGCAAACGCAACAAATCACGCTTAATTACAAGCGGCGAATCCGAGAGAGTGGCTCGGCTGGCTCGCGTCCAAGGCTGGATATCGGCGCGCGCTCAGGTGCAAGCGAGGCTTTCGCCTGGCTCGACATTTAAAATTCTATTTTATCGACGTTGACATTGTACACTCGCTGAGTTCGTAATGCAAGCCTCCTTACAAGCGACATGCCTGCGCGTGCGTTCACCTGCTTTTTCTCCCTCCCACTTTTTTTCTCTTTCATTTTTTTGGGGGGGGGAGGTCTTTTAATTTTTTACATCCATTCTCGAAAATCCGTCGGAGTCTTGTTTAACTCCAATTTCGCGAGAGCTTTTGCACACACACTGCTCTGAATGATTCCCGCTGAAGTTAATTGAAAAACTTTTTTTCGCTCGAGGGAGACAGCTAATGGCTACCGGTTGGTCTTTTTGAATCGCGTAACAATTGAATTCGCGACGGTTGGAGCGGCATGAAATTTTGAAAGTCGAACGAAATTTACAGTTCGAGACGAAGATCGATATGGTCCTTTTTATTTTTCATTTTTTATTATTTTAAGGTCGCCGCGGCGCGTGGCGCAATCGCAAATAAAAACGAACGCTGACTGAGTAAAAGTAAGGAAATGGAGGCACCCAAGGCTGCGCCACGTGTAAAATGGAATCGTGCACATCGCGGGAAAATTGAACTCTTTTTATGCCGATGGAGGGTGTACTGGAAAAAATTTAATTGGCGTGCGGCCGAACAATGCATCGCGGACGTGTAATAATTAGTAGTAACAGACGCTCGCGCCTGACTGTCTGTTACTACTGACACACAATCTTACGCTCGTTTCTGCCTCTCCGCGTGCACGTACTCTTATTATATACTTAATTATTATTACGTTATACTAAATACAGTACACATTAAATATTTATTGAAGACTTTTTAAAAATGTGTAAAATAATACATTTAATAATAGTAAATGTAATAATAAATATAGTAAATAAATAATAAAAGAAAAGTCTCTATTGAAAAGTTACGAAACGATCGTAGCTCTCGTGCGCGCTGTTAATTCCATAAAATCCGTAGTTGGCACTTTGAAAAAAACATTTTTTTTTTCATTCGTTTCCAATACAACGGGAACTACGGAACGCTCTACTCCCGCGCAGCTGCGGAATGCATTCGCCGCTAAAATAGTAATTTTAATTAAAAGAGAGATAAAAAAAAAAAAAATAACTCACTTTGTGTAAGGTCCGCGTTGTACCACGAGCACACAACGCCGGCTGAGTTTTCTTTTATCATCAGAGAACGCGCTCCCAGCATTCCGGGCGGATTTTCGTAATTGCAAAAACAGCCGGGCTCGCGCTTCCAGCGGCGACCATGTATTAAATTGCGGAACGCCAGAAAACATCTTACCCGCGAAAGCGTCGAGATGCACGCGCAAAAAAGCGGGAGCCGTCGTGGGCGCGACGAAAGTCGCTCGTGCGTGTATACAGTAGCAGCGAGGAGAGGCCGGAGGTGGGGGTGAGCGAACCGTCACCGGGAGTTTCACCTTCGCGCCGCGGCGGAGGCTATGAGAATGGAATCCGGCGCACAAAAGCGCGCGTCGTTGCGCAATCCATTATGCCGCGGGGAAGGGGGACGAGAGGAGCTCGAGCATCGAGGGAAATTCGGGAAAACATATTTACCGGACGCGCCTCTGCCGGCGGGAGGAGGGGGACTCTGCGATCGAGAGGAGGCGCGAATTGTGCGCACGCCGAATTGACTCGCGCGACGAGGGAAGCGAGGCGAACGACCCGCGGGGGGGATCGGGCCGGACGGATTGCTTTTGCCGCTCCCGTTGAGCCATTCTTGCGGCGGGAGGCCCGCTTCCCTTCTGGCACACTGTGCCTTTACGTCCCCGCCTCGGTGACGATGAATGCACGAGGAAAACTGCGCTCCGAGGCGCCTGTGTTAGCGCCGGCGAAAAATTTTTTGTTCCGCCCGGCGAAATTTCTGACTTGACAGTGATGAATGCGAGGACTGGCTGAGTGTCCTTTTTTGTAAACGTCGAATTCAAAGGATAGGTTGTTTTTTTATTTGGTTATTAAGCGGTTGGAGATGAATAAATGAAATTTCACTTGAATAAGTGAATGGGCACTTACTCTACTCTACTTGACGTGTATCTTGTAGTTAATTCAGTACGTGGAAGGCAATTTGACATTAAGTAGGTTTATATTGAGAGAAATTCATTCGTTAAAATTTATGTTCAATAGTAAACTCGCGCAGTGCAAAATATTGTGCATTAATTTTAATTCAAGGGTAAATTTCCACATGATAAGTAAAATATATTTTTCTGTTGAATAATAAAGTTTTTTAGTTCAAGTTAATCTGCAGATAGCCAAAAGGGACTTTCATTGCATTATGCAAAAAGAAAATGTGCATTCTAGATTTTATGTAAACAGAACATTTCTATTTTGAAAGAAACGCGAAGTTACATCATAATCCAGATTAACATAAAGGTTTTTTTTACATATGCATTGTTGGAATATTTTTCATTATGCATTATAAATAAAGCATGAGTAAAATATGACACGTGAATGCAGTAGGACAATGCGTGCGACACCAAGGAAGCATTATGTACAAAGAAAGAAAATATAACAAACTGAAACTCGGGTTAAATGTAAGGATTAAAAAAAGTACTCTGTGGCATTGAAATCTGCTGTTCTTCATAATACTAGTCTTTTCCACGTTCTGGTTGTACGTTTACAACACAAATTATATGCGATTAAAATTGTGTAAAAATATTAAATCATACTATTATTTAAAATTATAATTTTTTTAAGCGAGAAGAGATATTAAATCTAATTATTCTGTTTAAAAAAGAATATTAATTATTTTTATGATTAGTTTATGAAGTGTCTTGCAAAATTTTATGTTATTAAAATATTCTCTTATTTAAATTAATTAACAATGCATTGTTTCCGAAATAATGAATTATTGTATTTTATTTTCATTCATTTAATTTGAAAAATGAGTAATAACAATAAAGTGCACGCATCTGCATCAACGTATGTGTTTCACAGCATACAAAATTCACGCATCACAACGCATTTCCGATATCCTGGAAATTTCAGCTACACCTTGCGCACTCATCACATTGCACAAAACCTGAAGTTTATCCAAAGCAATCCTCTCCATGAAGTGAAAGATCTTTGCCAGAAAAAATTTAGTCTCTCTAAGCTCAACTAGCTTACTAGAAAACTGTGAAGGATCACCAATTCTTTTGAAACTGTATCAGTTGCATTTGATAAATGATATCGTCGTCGCAGAAATAAGATAGAAAATAAAATTCAACATGCACACTCACAAAAGTTTACTCTAACTGGTAGAATAAGTCAATAAAAATGACTGGAAAATCTACTTATTAAAGAGTCAAACTTATTTATGTCATGGATAAGCGGACCATCATTTTCGATTTATTTGCTAAAACGTAAAAGATTTCTTCTTTAAATAAGTAGATTACCGTCTTCTAATAAATAGACTGCATGATAAATTCTAAATTGATTAATTAATTATTATAGTTTCCATATAATATAAAAAGCAAAAAGAATTGAATAAATGAAAAAGTCTCTATCGTAAGCAGAAAAATATGAACAATTAACATATTTATGATAAAATTCAAAGAATTCTATACTTGTAGTAAACTTAGAGAGCTTATACTAAAGCAGACGTATTCTTCAATTTAATAAATTTATTTTAAAATTAAGTACACAATGTTTAAGTTGCTTCGTTTATGAGTATTCATTTTTTGTAGTGCAGTTAAAATTAAATGTAACGAAATAAAAGTAAAAAGCTGCAGTCTACATTTTCTTACTTACTGAAAAAAATGTTCCAGAACCAACCGTATCCATCTAACAATATTATTTAATTAATTTGATTAGTTGAATTGATTGATAGTTGAATGAACAAAATTTATATCGAAAAAATCGATCTATTTACATATTTTGTCAATTTAACTAAGACTTTGTTTGCAATAAATGTTCAGATAAATAAACTAAACGGTTTTCTACAGCAAACATTTATAAATATACAATTTATATAATTTTAAATTCTTAACTTTTCGACTTCAAAGCCACTGAGCCTAAGATCCAAAAGCAGCAGCCTCTTTCACATTATCCAGACAAAAATACACTTTCCGCAGTCTCAACAAAATCCATGATCCGGCTCTCTGACCCTCTTCCAGGCAGTTTTTCACTCCAATCAATCCTCTCAGTCTTTCACGACGAGAGAGCAGGCACTGCTTGCCTTATGCGTCCGTTTTTGAGAACGTAAGCGAAGGCGGGTCAGCCCAGCGTCGGCTCGCCGGAGAGCAAGAAGGGATACGGGCAATCCTTGGCTCCGTAACGCTGCATAATGATCGATAACAGGAGGCGAAAGCCGCTCGGGCGCATTTGTTGTTCGGCCTCTCGGGTCCGCGCTCAATGATTTAAAGTGAAGGAGCGCCCGGGGCGTCCATAAAGAGGTGCACCTGCGCGCCTACACGTGGAAAACGGCGCGCGTGCATGCACACGGCTCGGTGCAGTGCGCGCCCTCGGGGTTGCGCAAAGTGCACGCGCACTCGCCTCGCCGGATCTCGAGGATGCATTTGTGGCAATTAAATGCGCGATGTACTTGTACTCCGTTGAATTCGTTCTTGCGCCGATACTCGACCTATAAGTTTATGTGTAGGCGCCCTTTAAGTTTCTCTCTTTGTTCTCTGTGTACTCACGAAAATTTACTATAACTGGTAGAAGAATCCGCTGAATAGCACTGGAATATCTACTTATTATACAGTCAAACTTATTAATTTATGCCGTGGATAAGAAGACCATCATTTATGATTAACTTGCTAAAATGTAAAAGATTTCTTCTTCGAATAAATACACGGGGAGAAAAGTCTAGTAAAAATTACTATACTATTTAGTAGTGCAGGGACAGACTCGACAAATAAAAACTTTTACTAGAAAGTATGGTAAAAAGTGCTAGACTTGTAGCAAATTTTACGATACTTTTTAGTAAAATATTTTATGAATCGAGTCTGTCCCTCCATTAGTGAATAGTATAGTAATTTTTACTAAACTTTTCTCTCTGTGTATAGATTACCGTCTTCCAAAAAATAGACTGCACTGATAAATTCTAAATTGATTCATTAACTATTATAGTTTCCATTTAATATAAAAAACAAGAAGAATTGAATAAATGAAAAAGTCTCTAGCATACGCAGAAAAATATGAACAATTAACATATTTATGATAAAATTCAGAGGATTCTATATAGTTCTACTAAACTTATTGAGAATTATACTGAATCAGACATATTCTTCAATTTAATAATTCATTTTAAAATTAAGTACCATGTAAATTTGAAAATGTAAATAGTGATATTTAATAAGTGAAAATTCGTTCACATGCTAAATATGTAAACAATTTTTCACATAAAATATTTCACTATTCACATCTTCCAAGTGAATTTCACATTTTCAGATTTAGAGAGTAGATAATGTTTACGTGGATTTGTCTACTAAAACTAAAAATCCTTTTTTGTGAGTGTGGATCTCTCTATACTGTGTCTTTCTGTACTCATTACTGTGTTAACTGTGTTTGTTGGTATTTTTTTTTTTTGAGCGCTTTTTGAAGCGCGTGGACGTTACGTAATTACGCAAGATGCTTCAATGAGGCGAAAACGAGTTTGCGTTGTGCATTTGAAAGGCACTCGTGAGTTTTATAAATGTAATTGGAGTGAATTTGTCAGTGTGCGCTATACAAGCCAACTGGTATTGCGATTGATTGAAAATTTAAATTTGACGAGATGAGCACTTTGAATGTAGAATTATTATCGATTCAGGTTTTGGGTATAGAAATTAATGGATAATTAACTTTTGTTATAATTGAATTTGTCGCTGGTCATTGTAATAATAATCTGCGGTTTCTGTAGATTTGCAGTCGGAGCTGTGATTTGGTAATTTTAAAACAGCTGGCTTTGTTAGGTGCAATTTCAATAGTTATTAATATGTAAAAGTTTTACCAATAATGAAAGTGATTCACTGCTAAAATATCTCTACCACTGCTGATCGAAAGATTTATCTTAATCAGCTAATCGGTATTGCTGGAAATAATTTTTTCTTGAAGTTTGAAGTGTTTATGCACGATTGGGTGCTTTTATAATGAAGGTTTCATCTTTTTTTTTTTCATTTTTGCGGCGGCAAAGTTCAAAGAATCAACTTTTGCAATCTTCGTAATTAAATTACTTCGCATCATTTGATTCCAATGAAAGGTATTATGGTGAAATGCTTTTTATTGGATTGATTCGTTATAAACTAACGTAAAAAAATTCGCAATATGCAAACGAGAAATTGGTAATATAATTGTATGTAATAATTTTTCAAAATACTGTTTCTGTAAAAGTCTGTGTTTTACAAAGTATGCATTAAATGTTTTTGTTTAATTAAGTCTTTTAGCGCAGTCTATTTGTTCGTTCCTCAAACAAATTAATTAAAAACTGTACTGAGAAATGTGAAAAAAGCTTGCAGAACGTATAGATGATGAAGTTTTTAATTTTCCTTGAAGCGCATTCTTTGTTCCTATAATTATTTATTTGAAATGAATATTTTAAGAAAACAAATGTTAATTGAAAGGGAGTCGCTTTTTAAGGATTTAAAAAACTAATTAAAAAGTATGCAGCTTGAAGATCACAAATACATTCAGCTAATGAATTATCTTTACAAAAAAACTTGTCATAATACATTTTATGACAACTTTTTTAATATCTGCTGCAATAATATTAACTAATATCAAAGTCATAAAACATCCTACACTCACGATGTTGCTAACAACTTTAATTAAACACGGCTACTGTAATCATATCCGAGTAAAGATAAATCAGTTGAAGAATGGAGTGTAAATTCATTAAATGTTCACACGCAATAATGAGAAGTGAGAATAATATTAAGTGACGAGTTCTAAACAATTAGCGAAAGACAGCGAATGGAAATTAGCGCATGAAATCCTCTTAAGGACCGTCAACGTACACTAAATCAAAAGCACCGAAACACAAGCACACGTGGGACACAGGGAGGACCTGGAGTAAGTAGGGAAATCTCAAAATGGAGTTTTCCATGAGGAGGTGGGGTAAGAGAGAGTATAAACGGATTAAAGGCGAACTGGCAACCTCCTCCATCCATCTCTCCTCTCTCTCTCTCTCTCTCTCTATATATATATATATATATATATATATCTCGTCCTTTCTCCCTCTCTGGAGGAGCCTCGTGCACTAATCGTGAGCGAGCGCGCTGCAGCACCACTGCCGCTAATCTTCCGTACATCGAGTTTCAGGAACGCCGATAATAGCGCTCACCGGGATGAAGGCTCGTTCCTCTCCCTTCCTCTTTATCTCGCTCTCGGTTCTGCCAACCTCCATCTCTCTCGCTCTCTCGCCCTCATCTCAAGCGTGGTATGCTCAAACTGCTGAGTCTCATCGTTGTCATCACACAGAATGACATATCTGCCAGCACCCGTAGCTGTTCTGCTCAGCCCTGTCTGCGTACTGCACTGTTCTTCGTTTTTAATCGTTCCCAACCAACCCCTCTGTCGCTTTCTCTTCCTGCCTCCTTTTTCCTGAATCGTGTATTGTTCAAATGTTAGCCTCGTTCTTTGTCAAATTTACGTCCACTCTGACGAAATGAGACACTGGAACAGAGGATGACTAATATTCGGAGGGTGTAAGCGTACCGAATTCATTAAGTTTTATGAACTATCCATTTATCTTGTAAATGATAGATCTCTTAAAAATGTACAGTATAAAGCAGACGAACAAACGGTGAAGCTAAAATGAAAGAATATTTAAAAAAAAAAGATAGGCTCTTTTTGAGTGATTTGTGCGATACTTAAACTGTGCAATTCACGATGTAAGTGATGATAAAAATAGCTTAGTTATTTACTAGCAGAAACGATTTTCTAAATTTCCATTACAAATTTACTCAGTCAAAGTACCTCGGCTCTCAACCTTAACGTAAATTTTATTTAATTTAATACCCAATCTCTTCGAGAACGAAAAAAAAAACTAATTTTCCTCTTTCGAGCAGAAAATCTCAACTCGCTTTACGTCGAACCGAAGAAACGACAATAAATTTTTCTGCAACCTCACGCATCTCTTTCGCTCGCCATAACATTACAGGGCGATCGTAAACGTTCGTCCGCGAAGAAATAAAATAAAAGAAAGAAGTCAAAAATTCCTTTACGCTTCCTTTATCAGGAGAGGGGCTTTCACCGCCGGCAAAAAAGGGCATCTGGCGAAGGCAAAAATGTTTTCCCAATCAATATTAAAATCGCCTCCCGGCCGAGCAAAAATTTTACTTTCACCGCCAATCGCTCTCGCCCCCCTGCTCGCCCGGCGTCTCCGTTCCTTCTTTCTTCGCGCGACGCGGAGAAACGGAGAAGGACGCATCCCTTTCTCTTTATTCAGAAGCGCGTCCTCGCGCCTGGTGTTCCATCATCTCGTCGGCACGCCGCGCCAGCCCACCTTTCTTAATACCAACGCCGCTTTACGTAACTCCGTTGTATGTATACATATATGTATACATGCCCCGCGCATCGCAGAAAGAGGCTGTCTTCTCTCTCCCTCTGCCCCTCTTCGCCGCTTTTATATCCCCGAAGACTTTTCTTTCTTCTCGCTCGAGCGCGTGGGCGGTGATAATTACTTTCCGCGCTTCTACCTACACAGAATACCGAGGAGCTTCTCGAGCGGAGGGTGCATGCAAGCGCAATTGTGTCTGTCTGTCTGTGTGTGTGTGTGTGTGTGTGCACAGCGTGGAACAGCGACGACGAGGAGGCTATTACATTTTTATCGCGCGTCACCGTTTATATTCTGCTTCGTCTACCGAGCGGTCCATTGTGCTTTATTGGCCGTTTCCGCGAGAGAAAAAAAAACGTTAAACCAGAATTCCGCTGGTGGGTTGTTGTTTGATGCTGCACGCTCGGGTAAATTTCTTTCCGTCTTTTCGCGGTTCGAAAGGTCACTGGGGCGATGATTAATTGATTTTCGATGGAAATGTTTTTTAAAAAACGCATTACTCGTGCTTTACTTTTTAAATTAGTTTAGTCCATTTGTTTCGACGGGAGAAGAGGGCAAATTGTGCTTTTCGGAGGTGGATGTGGGTATCACTTTCCGTTCCTTCTTTTTTCTTCTTCTTCGAAGTTGATTTTGGGGCGGCATTGACTTTGCTTAACTTTCTGTTCTAATGAAAGCTTTTAGCTTTCCATTATTCAAATGCGACGTTAAGAATTCAGCGCGCTTAAAGTATTGATTTTTACGTTTCATTTGCAGCAGCGAGAGAGAATTAAAGGAAAATCTCCTCGCGATGTTGTGCCCTGAAAAGCCCTTATTGTTAAACGTCGATTTAAAAATGTATTGTGAAGTAGTCGAACGCGGAAAAATTTAATAATAATTTGAATTAATTACAGCTACGTCGTATTGTTGCAATTTTTAACTGTAAAAAAAATAATTTTTTTACTCTTATAAAAATTGTTTCGATTCATATTCCTTAGTTCTGCAAAAATTTAGTGAGGGATTCATGATTCCGAAACGAGGATTACGAGCAATTAAAAAAGTCATTTGCTCAATGATTTCTAGACGAAATCGGCAAATTATACTTTCGCAACCTCGTAATTATGAGATTTGATGTTAAACGGTAGTAGCGTTGCTCGGCTACCGAACGAAATTGAAGAAATGACACAACATTTCTATAACGATCATTATCTTCATTGCGTTTTTTTGGATGACAAATAATTACGAAATACATGTAACTACGTGCTAAGTATGACAACAGTCTATTTGTCCCAAAATAAAAAAAGGCGTAGAGTCTTTTTTTTCACTTTGTGATTAATCCAACAACAGCTCCAACAACAATGTTTTATTATTTTTTTTAGTTACTTCACAATTACTGGAAATTGTTACACGTCACCTTGA
The DNA here is from genome assembly GCA_018906775.1 of Sycophila sp. Sp_5. NCBI lineage: Eukaryota > Metazoa > Arthropoda > Insecta > Hymenoptera > Eurytomidae > Sycophila > Sycophila sp. Sp_5. The sequence continues at coordinate 169,135 of JACCID010000225.1, read as the reverse complement.
TCTTTTGAAAAAAAAAAACAATTTAACTCTTAATTACCATTTAAATATTATTATACCAATTATACAAGTAATTTTGCATTTTTTTTACAACAGAGTAGAGCAAATAAAATTAATTTCGTTTAAAAAAAGTGTAACTATAAATCGACAATTAAGTGAATGCACTAAACGCTGTAATAAGCAAACGCAGATCAAACACGCCGATGTGTCAAGAGGCTAATTTCATTTCCACATAACGAAATCACGATTTAATGTACACTATCATTGAGCATGCAAGGGAGCACACGCTACCCGGTAAGTGCATTAAAAAGTGATTTACCGACTCTGCAACCTCGGCATCATATATATATATATATATTTGTATAAGTGCAAAGAGAGACACCACCCCTCGTAAAAGAATCGCAGTGCCATTGTTGCCGATCCGCTTACACGTACTAGAAAAAGCCACGTAGGGTCCGCGTACGAGAGTAAAATAAAGCAGGGACGACGCTAGCGCGGCAATCGGGAGGAAGAGGATGAAATTAGAGGAGGGCAGGCAGAGAGACGCCGAGTGAGCGTCCCGGAGGGCAATGAGGAGGAAGAATAACGTCCTCTTTCTTGCTTCGACACTTTGCGAACGACACGTCGTTAAACTTTTAGCGGATAGTTCGCAGTCTTTATTTCTTTTGCATAAACAAAAGTTGCCGTTCGGGAGCGGCCGTGGTTGGACTGTTAACGGTGAATGGCTTAATTTCTGTGTGAAACCTGTTGTCGGTTTACGGCGAGATTGTTGCCCCGTTAATTTGAAAATACGAAAAAAAAAATAAATAAATAAATAAAGCAACAGAAGCTAGTTGAAGTAGAGCAACAGATGGTTTGTGTTTTTCATATTTTTTTTTATTTTTATTTTAAATTGTTTTTAGCTAATTTGTAGCGTTAATTAAAACATTAAATCATTAATAAAGTAGGTTGTATCATTATTAGACGTTAATTTCGTAAAAGAGATTTGTATTGTTTTACTGCACGAGAGCCCGTAATTCATGTTGAAGTGATTTATGAAACGCTTGGAACGTTCTCCAAAGCACGAGTAGTGCTGCTGCACTCATTTCGCTCTCCACTTTGCCTTACATTATCGAAGACGTCTGCTAAGAAATCTAAAATTTAAAATAATTTATACTAAACAGTCATTAAATTTTAAACCAATATAACTCGTACTGTCATTTACAAGTATAGATTCTCTGCACCGAGAGAAAAAAAGTTAATAAAAATTGTTATTGTGATTAGGAAAAGAGTGACAGTCTTGACAAGCGAGAAATTTTAGTATCAAAATAGTCCTTTTTAATACACAAAATAGCAATTTTTATTATTAAAGTAGTCATTTTTACAATTTCCGTACTAAAAATTACTATTTTTCATAAAAAAAATTCTGGCTTCCTAAGACTGTCATTCCTTTCTTAACTACAATAGCAATTTTTATTAACTTTTTTCTCTCAGTGTGTTAAAGAGCATTTCTGTCACACTTTTTATTTTAATTAAGAAAGTAATTTTATTTGAAAAATGAAATATCTCATCTTCTAAGGTCTCTTCCAGCTTTTTATCATCCAAGATAGCAGAAAAAATTTTGAATTCGTCACTCGGTAGTCTGCAATACCTAAATAACAGTTTAGCCTGGCAAGTTGAAAAAAAAATCTTTTCTAACGGCCAATTAAAGCCAAAGAGAACCTTTTTTCGAAAAAGATTGAGTACCACCTTAACTTGAGGGGTCTCGAAACCGCAAAACAGCGCAACCAGAAGGAGGGAAAAAAATTGCCAGTAGCATCACGTCAAGATCAGAGTGTACAGCAAGTGGCAATTTGTCGCTCTACGCAGTCGCTTTGTCTTCATCCAGCGCGGGGCAAGGCGGCTCGAAGCCATTAATCAGTTCGTTTCTCCGCTGCGAGCTCGGTCGAGTCCTCGGATAAAACGCTAAACGCATCAGCGACTCCCGGAGGCGAGGGTCGGAGGAGGAAAGGGTCCCGGCCCCGCGGAAATCGGACGCACATGCGCGTTCAGCCGCGAGCCTCGCGCATTGTGCGGAACAGTTTCCCGCGACGTCGTAGCAGGAAAGATACTCCCGGCGGGCCGCCCGCGGAGAAAGAGGAAAATGCATGCGCGCCGGGGGCCGGTGCGGAGAGCCAAGATGGGCGGAGGCGGCCCCGCTGGTTTCTGCGCCTGCTCCACGGAACGTCGATCATGTACCCCTAGGTGCGATACGCGCGCACGTCCTTCGCCCTCCCCTCTACTCTGCCCTCTTCGCTTCCTCTTTTTGTCATATAGATTTACTTGGACGAAATTTTCTGCGACTTGTGTGACAATCTTGACTCTGTTTTTTTTCTTTTCAGAACAGTTTTATTTAGCTAAACGAGTTTTCTTTCTTATGTATATTGCTGTTTGTTTGTTTAAAACTGTCGGTTGTAATTTTAGTTTTCTAGCGTTTTTTTTTTTGGGGGGGTTTTATGTAAATTTTATTTTTATATACGAGGTTGGCTTTAGCCTTGTTCATAGAATCGACAATAAAAGTAATTTAATCTTGTCCAATCTAATCTAGTTTTTGTAACTTATGCTAAGTTTAACGTAAGTTTTGAATATGATAATTCGATTACTTATGCAGATCAATCCACTGATTCTTTTATTTTTATTTAAAAAAAACGTCTAGTAAATTATATAAGATACCATTACATTTTTGTCGCTACCCATGTGAAAACATTTGATACAATTCATATGTAAATTGTATACAGTTTGTATCAAAAAATGATTCTATACAATGTATATACAATTGTGTACAACTATAAACAATTTGTATATAATAATTTTATATCAATATTTTTTATATAAAATAATTTTCTACAAACTCTATACTATTGTTTACAGTTACATAAATTAGTATATGATTATACAAAGTTATTTTTTATACAAACTGTCCAGTTGTAATTTTATATACAAAATCCGTACAATTGTTTTCAGTTGTAAAATAATAATACAGTTGTAAACAATTGTATGCACATTGTATAGAATCATTTTTTTATACAGCCTGTATACAGTGACTGTATACAATATGTACATAAATTGTATAAAATATTTTACACAGGTAACTCTCAATGTGATAAATTTTATAATATATGCTACTGTGATTTTTGGACAAATGAATCTATATTTTCTTGAAGAATCTACAGAATTTTCTAAAAAAAATTATTACAGAGATTCCACTGCGAGCAAACTCTGATAAAAATTGCAAAGATACGTTACATTGTAAAATTTGCTGGCAGGTTTCTCTCCGTACATTTATAACTTCTACATCAACCAAAAAGCAATAAAAATAAAACTATTAATTTTTTCATTCTATTTACCATTTCTTGTACTTTAATATTATTTCGTATCATCTGTTTCTCCACTTTTGTATTAAAATTTTGCCGCGCGGGCAAATAAAAGAGGACTCCATCTTCTCTCTTACGAGCCCGACTTCCTTCCTCGTTTCCCTGTGCTTGTGTCGGTATACGTATGCGCCTTCTTTCCGCGACCTCTGACGATGTACTGTACAAGAACCCCCCCCCTCCTCCCCCCATCCGCCCCCGCGCGCGTGTGCAAGTATCGCCGGTGCGGGTCCCACATTGACCTCGATTTTCGAGAGCGCACAGCGCCATTTGCCATTCGACGGATGACACTGCCCCGGTGGTATCATCCGGCACGGGCCTCCGATTCGCCAGCGATACCGACCTGTTTGCTCGAAATTTATGGATTTTTCAACGAGCTCCATGTGTAACTTGGCCCTTATCTCTTCAAAAGTGAATCAGTGCTTTTCGACTGATTTTCGCAGTGCAAATCCGAGCGGACCGCACTGAATTACCCGCGGAAATCAAGAAAAGCGACGGGCGGTTTTTTTTACTTGTTACCGAATGATATTTCACTCGGTTTTATGTTTCGCGTTTAGAGAGAGGATGGGATACTTATACGCGCGCCGCTATCCGTGGAGAGCAGCCTTTTGCGAGCGAGCGAGAAATTTCCAGATGAAACGCTCATATAGGGGATGAAAGGGCTTGGCTGCGGCTCTTTCCTACGTACCTCATGCACTTTGCGCTAGTTTCCATTTTTTTTTCTTTTTCTTTCTCCTCTCTTTTTTTATGGAAGGCTACACGTCTTTGATCGCGTTATTTTTCGAGGCAAGCCGCAGGCGCACCGTCGCGACTGTGGCGCCCGACCCCGGGGTATATTGATTGCGTAATCGATGTTGACACACCGAGCCTTTGTGGCTTGACAGAGATATGCTTAATTTTTCCGATGACGAGGGGAGATCGATTACCTGGTGCAGCATTGGCAATTGAACGGCTGGAAAGTCTTTTTTTTATATCCGTCTTGGATTCAAATTTCACGCGTGGGACTTGAATACTTTTAGAACAATGTATATTATGCACTTCAAATTTGTAATTGGGTTGACTTTTACTCAGGTGTGAGTATGTGTAACTTTTTTTTGCATTTAATATGCAAAGTGATGTTGCGCAAAAAATTGTACAGAATAGAATTTTATAAGTGAGTTGTTTTCAATATTTATAATAGAGTGATACTCGGAAGAATTTTAAAAATATTATAATGAAAAGTATTAAACTGATATTATTTCAAAAGAAAATTTGTATTTATTCAAAAATTTCAACTAAAAACGTAAATTAAAGAACAAAAAATTAGACCATTTTTTTGTACTTCAAATTACTGAAAATAATGTAAAGAAATAATAAGCGATAAAAGAATGATGTAAAATCTCTTTCAGTATGAAAAATTGTAAAAGTTTTACTAGGTCGTTTCAATAAAAATTTTAGTTCTAATAAAATACGAGTTAAAATGTCAAGTCTACCAGACGAAATTAATGGAGAAGAATGTATTTAATTATAAATGGGTTAACTTGAAGCAAAGTTAATAACTGCTATCCAAAGACAGGTTAAAAGGTGATATTGAAACACAATACTAAAGATACACAGAAAATGAAACTTTGGATTAAGTTTCTAACTTTAAAACTTGGAGATTTAACATACTTGTCAATTTTAATACAACTTTAAAATTTTCAACGAAATCATCACCAAATACAAAGTTAACATTTTAATAAGAGTTATGCGAATATTAACATAATTGTATTTTAAATAAAAATAAAAATATTAATTTTTTAAATTTCTTGAGCAAAGTGAATCTAAATTATTTTTTAATGAAGAATAAATAGCATTTCTTTAAGTTTGATACGAACCACGAATGTTTTAAATATGTTTTAAAATACATTCAAAATAATTCGGTGGTTCAGGACACAAAGGTTTTTAATTCCTGAATGTGAGTAATTTCGTACACAAAGCACACGGAAAAATTAAAAGAAGAAAAATTAATTCTATATGGAGTGAGCCTTTTAAATCTGGTGCATTCTCTTTCGAGTACCTTCTGTAGCAAGAGAATACATTTTTTAGATCCATGAAAACTGCATTTGTTATCAAATAGCGAACGCAGGCAATTTTTCATATATTTGCAAAAAAAATAGATTCAAATAATTGAGCAATACACTAGTATATTTGAAAATAACGATTTTTCTCAATATTTGTGAGAGAAAAAAGGTACCTTCATACTAAAATAAATCAAAGATAAATTTAACTATTGAAAAAGTGACTTTAAGCGAGTTAAAAGTTCAATAAAATCATATTATACAAATGGAGCAATTATAAACGTGAACGTTCAACAAGGAGAGTAACGTCGACCTTGTATGTAATAGATTAATTAGACCGTGATACAGATGAGCAAATCTTGATTTTCCGTTCAACTTTCACGATCAGCTTTAAGAGCCTAATTTCTAAACTATCGATTTCTAGTCCTTTAAGCTTTAAATAAATCGCTTATACTTAATGAAAGACAAAGAAATATATGCGATATTTTTTATACGTACGCAATTTTGAAATATTCCATTTTGCAGCGTTACAAGGTCAGCTTATTATAAACTGCAATTCCTTTCACCGTTGCAAAATAAAATAGATAAAAACTTTCAATTTTAAAAGTTTCAATATCGCATATCAAGTGTCAAAGTGAACTGTCGAGAAATAAATTATTTCTGACTTTCATTTGTAGGTTAAATGTACGATTGTTAAATATGTTTGCAATAATATTGTCACTGTAAATAAATCATAGGAATTTGCAAAATCTCTAATCCATTCTTTATTTTTTTGTTCTCTGTTGCAAACTAAATATTCTGATATTCTGCATTTTCAAAAAATTCAATTTTGTAGAAACCAACGTCAACGGAAAAAAGTGTTATAAAATACTAGAAAATTATCTTTAAAATACCTCGAAAAAAAAAGAAGTGGACTGCACAAATTACATTTCGTACTTATATATCCATACAAGAAAATATCGCGTGAGAGATGAGTACGACGGCTTCGTAGCAGTAATAACAGCAGTTGTCAGTGACAAATTCTTTCGTAACGCGCCTCGTCACGTAAGACGTGATACAATCCTGTTTGTTCGCCCCGTTCCCTTCGTCCACTTGTACGTGCACTTCATTGTTCAGGATTTGAGGTGTCACGTGGGAACAGTTTAGCGGTAAAACGATGCGCGCACAGTGCCGCGATAAATGCAACAAAACTCGCACAAAAAGTGCAACGAACAAAAAAAAATTAAAACAAAATAAAAATAAAGTAAACCGCGATAAATCGCGACAATTAATAATCGCTTTTGTTATTACCATTGATCTACCTTACGAAATAGCCTCGCACACCGTTCGATTTGTCTCCTTAGCAATTTAAACGCGCTCGAAACATTGTAGCCTTCGTTATCGCACCCAACCCAATTTATCAGTCCCCCCTCGAGCTCCATCCGATTTACCGATCAAAAAAGAAAAGTGAGAATGACCCACCACTGCAGAGCACATCCCGCGTAATTAAAACTCATCAAGCCCAAGAAGAAAAAGTAACGACAACCTCGGAACACTCGCTCATCTCCATAAAGAACGACTCCCCCGCGTCTCTTATCTCCCCCATCGCATATACCTACACACACCCACGTGCATTTACACGCGCGCATATGAACCCAGATGCAATTACACGCTCAAACGTACAGCCATTTACACGAACACACGCGCACGCACTCATCCTCGCAGCTAATAGAAATGCAGATGCCAGTCATATACCTGATGGAAGATTAAGCGGGAAATTTCTAAAGGACCATCGGCAACCGAAGAGCTTCATGTCGCGGCGGTCCGGCGATCGGTCCTTCATCCCCAGGCTCCATTTAACGGACGATGCGAGGAGGGAGCTCATTTCTCACTGTAGCCCGAGGCGGTGCGCGGCAGCGGCAGGACCGGCGGATCGTCGGCGACGCACTGAGGCCGGGCGCTCATCTCGGCATGATGCTCTCTCGCTCTCCCCGCGCGAAAGGGGCTGCCGCGACGTGGGCATATGGGCACGGGCCCAGACGCTCGCCCAAACAGAGCGCGGCGGAGGAAAAGGCGCCGCGTCGGGACCGCAGCGGCCGAGCAAGTGTGTCGCCGCGGCTCTTCGAGGGGGCCCTCTCTTCCCGACCCCCGCGATCTCTCCCCCCGCCGAGTTTCACTGATTCGCTCGCCTTCGCTGCACTCCCCCTTCTCTTTGAGCGAGCAGCTCCTTCTCGTTCTTCTGCTCGACCTGCAACTTAGCGACGCTGCGCTGCAACGGCTTTTCGGACGACCCGCGCTCCTTTCTCCTGATTACGCTTACCTGCATTCTCCGTCTCTCTCGCTGGGACTTCCCTTTTGCGCTGGTGCTTCGTCTCTGTCTTTGCTTCTTTTGTCTCTGGACGCATGGGCGTTGCACTTTAACGTCTTCCTGCTGGGATTATGTTTCCACGAAAAAATCGGTATTTACTTGCCTCACCGAACTCGTTCTTATTTTCGCTTTCGGGTCGGCTGTACAGTTACCGGAATCGCCTTTTTTAATAGCATTGTGCCACTTGCGTCTCGATACGTGATTTTCGAAAATTAAGTTTTTTCGTCAGGAGGTGTACACGGGGAGAAAAATGTCAGTACGAATTACGTACGGCTTTGTAACGCAGGAACAAACTCGACAAACCGAACATTTTACTATACACTTTAGTATAACTTTTTATTGGTTTTTCAAACATTTTACTGTAATTTTTAGTAAATTTTTTAATTTGTTTTTCAAATATTTTACTACACTTTTTAGTAAAAAATTTTAATTCGTTTTTCAAACATTTTACTACATATATTTTTTAGTAAAATTTTTTATGTCTTTCAAACATTTTACTACACTTTTTAGTATAAATTTGTATTAGTTTTCCAAACATTTATATATATATATATACACTTTTCAGTAATTTTTTTTATTTGTCGAGTCTGTCCCTACGTTACAATACACTATAGTAATTTTTACTAGACCTTATCTCTCTGTGTATATATATGGTTTGCCATTACTCGTGAGCATCCGCAGTATTGACTGTGATGCAGTTTTCAATTTGGCGAACATATAATTACATTGTGTAAATTAATTTGAAAATAACAGCAACTGAGTTTAATAAATGTTAACTCATCACTTAACTTTAAGTAATAGTTTCCTTCTTAGTTTCCCAAGGCTCATAATTTCCGCATTACTCATTTCTCTAGTCGCAAAATGCGGTGTAAAAAATTTAACTACTTAGAATAATTAACTATCAGAGGAGGCATTTTTTTTTTTTGGTTTAAATCATTAAATTCTCGTGTCGTCCTTATTGTCTGCACTTCTTAAACCTCCTTACATTTTTTTCATTTCGATGCCAGCGTACAGTGTAGAGTACACGCGCGCTTTTAAGTAATGAGTTGTCGCAAGACCAGCGGGCGCGCATCATACTCCCCCCCCCCTCCCCCCCGCAAAGCTCGACTCTAATTCCTTTTATTTTCCGAGTCAGCAAAAAAGCTGGAGTATCGTGAAATGCGGCTCGTTTTAAAACAGTGGCCTGATCATTGCTTTCGAACTGCTTTGCATAATGAAATATATCAAAGCGGCAAAAAGCGCGCCGAAACGTCGTGCGCGGAGATACATATTTTAAAGAGGTGAGCGCCTTCGGCAGACCAGAAGTAATCTGTCTGCGGATAAAGCGTGCACCCCGCTAATGCCAAATATGTAGGGTACACCTAAAATTTAAATTTTCAATGGAATAAACTTTGCATGGGTAATGACATACGAGAAAAAAAAGGAGAGAGACGGCTGGAAATATAAAAGCGAGTCCGAAGTGAAAACTGAATGTTAGAGGTGCACGTCGAAATATTCCGGCGGTGTGTATCGGTACGCGGGGGACGTGCGCTACGGATAGAACCATGCCAATTTCAGCGGTGATTCCGGATACGGAATGCATAGTAAACGTGTATCTGCACTGAGAAATGGCTTTTCGATTCTATGGCGACACGATTGGACGGGTCTTAAGATTCTTTAAAAGTACATTTGCAAGCTCGCGAGTGTGATATCAATTGCGCGGTCCTTCGAAAGTTTCCGCTGAGTAGACTTCTTTGTCAAGGAAGAATAGGCGTTCGCTCTTCTTTATTGACGGGAATAAACCATCTATGAGGTTGAAAATGTGAAATTCACTTAGAAAATGCGAATGGTGACTTAATGCTTATGCAAAATCGTTCACGTATTCCCTTTTCACATAAAATGTGTCACTATTCGAATTTTCTAAGAGAATTTTACACGGAGAGAAATGTTATAATAAAAATTACTATGTTCCGTAGGACATACTCGATTTATGACATGGTAATTTTTACTATATTTTATAGTAAAATTAATTGTAGTAAAAAAACTAAATTGTTTTGTACTAAAACATATTTTTACTATGTTTTTTAGTAAAAATCATTATAAGACAAGTATGTCCTACTGTCCCTATGTAATTTTTTACTACAACATTTCTTTCCGTATAGATTTTCAGATTTAGGAAGCATATGCAGTGTTTCATTTTTTAAATTACATACAAATTTTTGAGTTAAAGTTTACTTCCTACTCGTTGCAGTTTTGCTTTTATTAATTAATACTGTCACTGCAGCTAAGGTGTCTAATTTTTCGAGAATGCATACGGATTAAATAAATCCTATTAAATTTAAAAAAAGATTCTAATATGCCATGTAACAAATTGATGAATGTGATGATTTAAAAATACAAATAAATTTTAAAACTAAAATTAACCGACGAAATGAATCGATAAATCATTCGGAAATTCATTAAAATTCATGAAAATACATCATGAAAATCTATATTAAATTCTTAAAATAATTTACTTTTTGATTCAGTGTATTATTATCCCACGTGAAAAAAATTTATAACGGATTTATAAAATGCTTTTAATAAATTCAACTTATAAACATTTTATAAAATTTATACAATGTAATGTCTTGTACATTATTTTCAACGAAAATACAATTTATTACATAATTTTTTTTCATTATTATTAGGCTGTATGCTGTAATCATTAACGTACAAAACTGTTCCGTCGATCGATTTTATGGTAATGCATAATGACACAACGTTAAAAACACTGTACAAGACATTTCATTTTACACGCTGTATAAAAATTTTATAAAATGTTTATAAGTTCAATTCATGATAATCACCTTATGTATATACGTTATAAAATACCTCTCATAAACATTTTATAAACCCGTTATAATTTTTTTTACGCGGGATTACGAATTGATAGTACAATATCCATCAGTGGGTCGATCTAACTAAAAATAAACAAAACCTTTTGCAAGAATGTACCGGTTTTATCAAGTTAAATAATTCGATCTAACAGGGCAATATTAGCATATATTTATTTTTTATTAAAAACGTATGCTTGCCTCGATCTACTTAAAAACACGGCTTAAAATATATCGCACGAATAAAATTATCTCTCATATTATTAGCGCCTGATTAAAGATCAATAACCAAGCTGAAAATACCCCAAGCGATAAAAAAGGAAATCAGCGTAAAAGGGAGCAGCCGGAATGGATTTGAATGGGTTTGCCTTTCGCTCGCCGAGAAAACCCAGAGTGTTAGAAGTCAGGATAATAAAGACGAAAGAGCAGAGATGCACTCACCATTATTGGAGCGCGCCTGAGACTGAACTATGGGGTTGTTGTTGGTCTCGGAGCAGGTGGTCGTCGTCGTTGTGCTGGTGGTGATGTTGGACGACTGCTGCTGCCTGTCGACGCTGTTCGCTGAAGTTATGCTCGGGGCGCCGGTGCTCGGCTTCGTTGAGGTCGACCAGGAGCTGCAGGTGTCGCAGCCCTCGGCCGAGCGAGTCGACATACGGCAGCAGGACCAACGCTTGCCGCTCCAGAAGCCCGCGTGATAGCGTCCACTGAGACCTGGGTTCTCGCTGCACACTGGAAAGAAATATACGACAATTGATTTTTTTTTCTATTCAGAATCTTGTGGATTGTTTCACGAAGAGATTCGATCAATTGAAGCGTCGATCACATAAATTCGGTTTGGTGATGTAAATTTTTTAATCAATTTAATATTTTTTTATTGATCATTTTTTACAGCTCCCTAAATTTGAAAACGTAAAATTCACTTGGAAAATGTGAACAGTGACAAATTTTATGTGAAAAATCGTTCGCACATTTAGCAAGTGTACAGCTTTTCGCGTATTAAATGTCACTATTCACATTTTCTAAGTGAATTTCACATTTACAGGTTTACACGGTGATTTATTTTATGCTTTTGTGTAATAACAAGCGATTTTTAACAATTACAATTGTAAGAAAAAGGGTTTAATTTAGAAAAACTAAATACCTTATAAATTAACTTGTATCTTGTGTATATTTCTTTAAAGAACTACTGGCTATTAAATATTTAATTCAGAATTATTTCACTTAGTATAGGATCAAATAAACGTATATGGATGTTTCGGCAATTTTCTCATTACCTTGATTAATAATTTAGTAAATGTGTAACAATGCACGTCGCCGTTTGTAAAAGTAAAACTTTTATCTCCGATAATTCGGACTGGAATGCGATTGCAAATATCATTATTGAGAAAATCCCTTTTATGAAAAGCGGTATTGACAAAATTGCAAACTCTTTCGGGCTTCCATTTAGGCGAATTTTTTATCGTTACCTTCGAAAGTTTGATAATGAATTTCGCTGCGGAAAATATAGCATTACAGAAAACTCATTTTATTTTTGAAAGCACAGTTACGATGCTTCGCATTCAGATACAGCAATCCGGATATGCTATTATTAGCTATAGCGCACGTATTATTTGATATAGATTCACCTTATGATGCAATGTTATTTACAACGATATTTAATATTACCCAAAATTTGTCTACATCAATTCCACCGAACACGTTTAATCTCGCAGTGGCCCAGCATCGCGATCGAAGTCATTTCATAATTAATAAGATATAATCCCAGATCAGAAGAAACCAAAAAAACATGCTAATGCTTATTGGATCGAATTGAAATCCAGCTAAAGGGTGGAGAGAACAGGATGGGCCAATTGAATGCCGCTCTCACTTAGCTCTAAAATGCAGGTACCATTTCCAAACTGGCGTACGTCCCTTTTGCTCTTTGCGCCGACGCATAAGCGCGCGATCAGGCTGCGGGCGATTGCAGTGCCGGCCCTTGAACCCATCGGATCAGAAGAGGATTAGTCACGACTGATCCCCAGGCTAACGACCGCCGAGGGCCCAGGGAGTCGCGCTCCGACCGACCGCCTGATTGACGCAGCGCTGGCCCATTGATTTTTAATCGAGTTGCCCGATCCGATCGTTTGTTTCAAATCCCGCGCGGATTCTCTCCATCGCTCTCTTGGCGCCCTCCCTTTTTCCGCACATCCGCTTTCCGCTATGATGTATATATGTACGTAGCCGGGGTAGTTCCAGTGTACGGCCCGGCGAACTTCCTTAATTTGATCGAGCCAACTTTGGCGATGGCGCGCGGCTGTGCGGGAAACTTTCCGGGCCGATTTTTCGCGGGATGAATGTCATTGGGAGAGAAAGCTTTTTAGATGGAGCATTTATTTTCCAACGCCGTGAGAGTTCGATGGTGATAGACGATCGAATCTCGCCGGACTCCCGAGAGATTCTTTCGGGAATCTTATTTAACGAGTGCAACGCGTTTGAGAGGCTTGAGAGCTTTTCATTCGTAGTTGTGTTAAATTAATTGGAACGAACTATCCGGAAACGAGTAAAATTGCTTTTTATTAATTTGTGTGTCGTTGTGTGTAAAATTTTTTAATATAGAGCATGATGGATTGAAAGATTCGAAGTGATGTGAAAAAGATTCCATATTCGTTGTGTGCACAAATTCATTTTTTTTCTTTTTGTTGACCGAAACGGAGGGCTGTATAAAATTTGAAAATTGCCACCTGGAAACTGAATTTCTATCAAGTTTGCGTCCTATGTAAATTTCAACGCCCTGCGCTGCCAGATTTAATGAAGAGGTACTTTGGAGTCTAGAATTTAAAATCAGAAAACAGTTTGCACAAGAAAATTGATCGTTTACTGTAAATTTGACTTTCGAAATAATCCAACGCAGCGCTTTTTTTATGATGATTACCGATCAGTAATTGCATTGTACGAAAATTGAATCAGAAATTTTCCAATATAAAATTTTGTTAAACGATAAAAATTAAATATCATATTCTTAAACCGTCGATAAATTTTTACGCGCAATATTATCGCTTAAACCACTCGAGATAATGAAGTAAATGGTCGATCCTATAAAAGATCGTAAAATCATCAGGGTCAACGGTTCCGCGATAAAATCAAGTCCTGGATTCAGAAAAAATCCGGCTGAATAAATCAATGACTAACTCGCTCTTGTCTCAATAATTATAACACGTACAGAAAAGATAATCTCCGAAACGCTTTAAACGTTTGACTCAAGCACTTATTCATAAAAGAGAAAACCGTTAACAATAATTTCTTTGTTTTAAATCATCCAGACTGACGCGATTTATAACTTTAAATTGCACATTCATTCAAAGGAATTCCTGTGCGAATTAAGCAAAAAAAAAAACAGAATTCGTTTAATGAAAAATTATACGTCATTTTATAAATCACGCTTCAATTACTCAAATCTTTTGATTTGTATTAAATTCAAAATAATGAACGAAAGCTGCTCGACAAATTGACGGCCTCAATTTTTTTATCTTTCATCAAGTAACAGCAAAATTTCGCGCGCATCATAAACTATTAGGTCGCCTGTCTATATAAACACACTCCAACTGGTAAAAAGGAGACGAGCGTAGGTACGAAGTCTGCCTACTCATGCTGCGCAAGTAAATCCGGGGAGTGTGGGAGGGGGGCAAGTGTTTTGCCTTGAATGCAACACTCGACGAAAACTACCGTAATGAGGGTTACGTGCGAATGACGAGCCCCGGCTCCATATAAACTTTGAGCGCGGCTTCGTGTCTCCACTCTCCTTTTTCTCACTATACACATCGGAGCCACTCGGCCCTCTCTTTATGCCGCCCCCACCCCCGGGGGTGTATACGCTCGCGACAGGACGAAAAGTGCCTTTTCAGTAGCTCAACAGAGTCAGTTTTCAGTGGCGGGAGAGGCTCGTGTGTGTGTGTAAGAGAGAGCGCGTCCTTTCTTTTTTGCCGCACGTAATATTCGCATCCATACACGTCAACTCCCACGCGGATACGTCGCGGGAGGGCCGCTTTCCTCTCGCACTCGTCGATCGAGCGGGTGGCTCCATTCTTGGCTCTGAGTTTCAGCGGCTTTCCCGGTCTCGTTTTTCCCCACTCCAGAAGAGGAATATGAAGAAAAGAGGGAGAGATAAAGAAGGATTGTTCGTTTAATTTTATTGCACTTTCATATCTTTCGAGTGCGGCTTTAAGCTACGAGCATCAAGATTTACGTACATTTTTATGGATTATTTCTTTCGAGCACTCACTTCAAGTGCCTGCGATATATAAAGACTTTAATAAAGATTTAAAACGCTCCGAATAAGTTTCGCGGTACTTTAACGTTTTTACTTTTAATTTTTTTTTATTTATATGCTTTTCGAACGTAAATAAAGAATAGGTTGAGACACGTAAAAATACCGAAAATGTCATTGTAATTCGTAAAACAATAGATCGACACTAGAGTTTACGCGAACAAAAGAACGAATTAGATGAACGATATAAATTTTTTTTTATTACAATAAGCTGCTGTCAATCGAAGACAAAGGCACGTTCGAAGCTACCGATACGCTTTATTAGTCGCCTGATTAATCGCGAAAATGTCTGCAGCGATGGTAAAAGGAGAAAACAAGCGCAGCGACTAAATAACAACGTGGCCATAGTAATAAAACAAAAATAAAAAGCTGAAATAAAGCGACGACTCGAGAAATGACAAAAAGCAAAAAGATCGAGGGAGAAGACGAGAAGCGAGTAGATACAGACAGCGGGGGGGGGGGGGGGGCATCGGTGAAAGAGTCGCCGAAAGTCGAGCTTAAAAAGGCGCATTCGACAGCTCTTCTGGAGGAGGCTCGTGAAGAGTCGCGCGCGAATGAAGGCAAAAATCGAATTCAAAGTACCACCCACCCGCGACTAGACTCCGCATTCGCGTCTATGTATACACATACACACATACGTAGGTACACCCCCGCGAGTCACAGGAGTATAGGAGGGCAAGGGGGGGGGGCAGTCGCGCGACCAAAGTGTGCGCGTCGTACGTGTTTGTGCACACATAAGCTTATCGCGCCCGCGATATCGATTTTTCCGAGATATTGGGCTCTGATATAGCTGGGCGTGATTCGAGCCGCGGCGCGCGGCTCCCGGCGCAATATCGGCCCGTCCGAAGTGTCTCTCGTGTCGATCTCTCGAGTGGGCGCCCTCGGTCGATCTTAATCACGTTTCCCGTTTCGACGGATAAATCGATGAACTCGCTAAGTAAGCGCTAATCTCGAGTCCCCCGGGGGCTGACGCCTGGCACTCATTCACCGTCTCTGCGGCGTCTCTTTTTTTTTGGTAGCAGTAGAATTTACCCGTCTGTGGCACACTGTCCGTTTCATTCGCGTGCATTTAATCGCTCGTTGATACGAGAGCTTTTTCAATTTCTGCAGCGCGCTCACTTTGTTATATTAATAAAAATTGGCCGATCCCGCCGCGGGGATGATTCAATATGTACGTGGATTAACAAAAAGCGTTGACTATTCGGGAATCTACAGGCGCGGGAACACCGCGAAAGGGCACAATGCAATTGACGAATAAAGCTCTACGGGCTGTAACATATTACAGTGATAGAAAAAAAGGAGAATTTGCTTTTTCGTTAAGGAGTTTCTCCTTTTTCGATTAGGAGTTTCTTCTTTTTTTCAAGGAGAAACTCCTAATTTATAAAAAAGGAGAATTTCCTATAAATTTTTAGGAGAATCTCTATATTTGAAGGATATTCTCGTTTTTTTTCTATCACTGTATCGAAGCTGGATTTGAATTGCAGGGGATATTACGTCGGAGTTTGTTTCCTTTCGTCAACGACCGGAAGTGAGGAGGGAAGACCGATGGCTGCCCTTCTCCGGGAGCAAACAAGTCGCCGTAGAATTTATTGACCTCGGAGTTCGATCCCTCAAAGACGCGGGAAAAGATGAAAGACGTGTGGGGAGTAACAAGCTGACAGATAAGAGTTTATTAATGTCAAAATGCCGCCGCGATAGATCACGCCGTTAAATTGCGCAGAAAAATTGGCCTCGCCTGCTTCATTTTTTTTTGCTCTTCCTCCAGCGCTCGATAGGTTGAAGGCTGTATGCAGCGCTGGGTCAAAGTCATCTTTTTTTTCTCTTTTTTTCTCTCTCTCTCTCTCTCTCTCTCTCTCTCTCTTTACACCGCGGAATATGAATACACCGAAATATCAGAGAATAAGCGCTGGGTGTAAAAAAAAAAGAATAAAGCGACTTCAACCCTATGAAAGCCCTACGTCAATGGGTGAACTGATGAATGGTGATCGGTTTTCATGAAAATTGGGGATAGGACCGAATAAACAGCATTCGGCTAATCCCATGATTGATTTTCCCGCACATTTTATCGTACATCTACGTTTCTTGCGCAAAACAATCAAGGTAAAACTGAGGGCGCAAAGCACAACGCCGAGGCGATCGTTAATCCGATGCGCGCTGATAAGGATTTAATTGATTATTTTCGATTGTTATACAACTCGCTTAATTAGTGAATCGCCGCGAAATTAAATCGACGATTTTTCTCGATAATTACCTTTTTAAATATTCCCGCCGGAGTAAATGGAGCGCAAAAATGGCACGAGTTGCAATTAACCGAAAGGAGGAGAAAACAAGTGCTTGAAAATCAATGAAATTAACGATTTATGCGCTTAGACGCGCGCGCTGATTTTTTCCCCGTAATTTCTTTAGATTGCGTTATGCAAATGCAGTGGCACACTCCGCGCAAAACGCGGACCCGCTGAATTTGCATCCACCTGGGTTTACAACTTTATGCGTGTGTATATGTATATGTAAGTGCATTTGTATGCTTATATATCAAACATCAAGACAACCTTTGTGCGCACCGCAAAAAGTTGCGCCGTGAGCTTGTAAAACGTTATTTTCATTATTAAAAGGCATTCAGTTTGTAAATTTCCTCCTGGAAAGTTAAATTAATTAATTTGCACCGAGTACAACGGCGTAATTCTCTTACTATAACTCTGCTGTTTTGCTCGAAATTTAAATGTAAAATAAATCTTTTCGCTCGAATAATTGATGAATAATTCGCGCTTATGAAACTTCATTCTTTTTTTTTAATAAATAATTTGTCTGAACATTTTTTTATCAACACTTATGAGAATACCACGCACAAAGTATACGGGTCATTGAGTAATAAAATTAATTCGCTGATACTGAGAACCTACGTACACTTTGATTAAAAACAAATGTTGATCCTGGCCATTTAACTAGCTCAACAAATACTGCGTTTTAAACAAAATCTTCTTATTAGTGATAAATATCATAAATACCAAGTTCCTGTACAACAAATAGCCACATTTAGGAAGTAGTCGATGCATAAATTACACCGAGTTTCTCTCCGCACTTTTTACATTCAGACCAGAACAGCTAATATTAATTAAATCAATATAATCTAAGCACGTAAACTGCGCTCGCAGTATTGTTTACAATTTAAACGAGCCCCGACGTATACATTCCGTTAACACCGCGCGGCAAATAATCCTTGAAATAACTCCAAGTTGACGTACTGCCAGCCGACACAAAGGCTCACCCGGAGAATGCACACCGCCACTTATCGTCTCGACTCCCTTAAAAACTTTCGATTACGAGAGGCCGCAATCGTATCACCGCGGAGTGTGCGGTAATCGTGTTTGCGCGCTCGCTTTTACGAGACCGAGCTTTTTTTTACGAGGCAAAGAAAAAAAAAGAAGAAGAAGAAGTTGCGCTCGGCGAGTGAAAAAAGGTTTAGGCCGCGGGATGAAAAGTGCCTTCTTCCCTGCGACATTCGAGTCTCCCTCTCAAATGGCATCAACCTCGGTTTAGCGGCGAAAACTTTGCATGTCGCATCGACGCGTCCCGCCGCGGACGAAGATAAAGCGCCGCCGAGGAGAAGTAACCTGATAAAACGGAAATTTCCCCGGGACTTTTGCAATAAAAATCGCGGGTTCGCCCGCCGGAGTAACCGTACAGTGGGCGCGTCGCGCGCGCGGAATTCGTTATTCTGATTTTAACGTAGTTGCGCCGCGACTTCGTTGAAACTCTCAGGATGTATTATGTTCGGGCGGGTTATTGAAATACTTAGCTTTACGTCGACACAGCTTGAACGAGGAAATTCTCATTAACATTTGGGTGCACAATTATAATTGATGGAATACTGCTGCTACACGCGGGAATATATATTATTTATTATATACTTGCTCGTTGTGTACACGTGCAAATAATAAAGCACATTTTATTTTGAGGAAACGCGCTCTTTCATTTAATTTAATGAGCCAATTTGATGAGCACCAGTTTCGCAATAATGGCTCTTAAACTTTGATGAATTCAATTACGATATCTTGGTAACTCGCACTAAATCTTAGCGTTATTACAGAGTAAAAACACTAAGATTAGCCCCTCCCCTCTCCCCTTTGCACTGTGGATAGTTGACTCGAGCTTTTGACAATGAAATATGGTTAAATAAAAAAACATCAAGTGAAGGTGATGGAAATGAACGTGCGTACTTAGATGTTATTAATAAACTCGTTAGGGAAGTTGCGAACTTTTATAGAATATGCAGCTCCATCGCGTCAGTAGTATTTTCCATTGAGAGTGCAACAAACGCCGAAAATAAACTAATTAGCGACTAGCCGTCGGGGTCACGACGGTAAATATTGCGCGAATCAACTCCGCGAGTCATTTGCACTAAATTCCGCGTTGACGTGCAGCAATATTATACTACAGCAATAATCTATTACTCTACAAACACACAAGGAAAATATCGCCCTATCGCTAGTCAACTTATTTAACGTTTGTACGGCGCTATCATTTCACGACAATTGATTGTTGGCTTTTTAGGTTAAACGCTGTTTATAAATTGATTAATGACGTAGTATATTAATAGCAGACTCTTAAGAATGTAAATAATGCACTTGAAATTTGTAATAATCAACGTTTCATATTATCGGTGATTTGTAATTTATGCTGATAGTCCGGTCTAATTTTCATAATCTTCTACGAGGTACTACGAAATATGGCACGTATTTTTTTTTATTCAAACATCAAAACTGTGTTAAGTACTTGTTATCCTGAGGAGGTAAACTGCGTTTTATTATTCGTGAAATATTGGCATCTATGAATCCGAAAAAATATAAAAATGTCGATTAATCCAGTTGATGAGAATGAATGTCTAATAAAATGTTGCATGTCGACAGAATAAACCTTGCCATAAATTATATTTATAATTTATACATGTTTTACATGCGGTACTAATTCCTTTTCGACAAGAAAAATAAATTTTACTTCAATATACAAAATATAAAAATTAATTAAGTTACATCAAAGACACTCATCGCCAATGGTAATAACCTGCTCTCGTAATAATTCAGATCAGCGTTGAATTGCCACCTTAAATATAAATAATTAATCGCCCAGCGCAGCGCCTCCGCGGCTCATAAAAAATTGACGATTCAAGCAGCAAAAGCCCTGGTGCAGCCCGTCGAATGAAATATGAATAGAGTGCAATATCAAGTTTACCTGCGCGTATAGCTCGAATCCACTCGGTGCGGTCCTGCTCCCTGGCGGCCACCAGATAGAGGGTGTACTCCTGGCCGGCCTCGCGGTAGCCGACCTGGAAGGGCATACCTGGCGGTACGCCGCCGCCTCCGCCGCCCCCGCCTCCACCTCCGCTCGAGTCGTTGCCGGCCACGTCGCCGGCGTTGCCCCCCAGCGTGGCCGTCTCCACGACGTGGACGCTCTCCACGGCGATCCGGCCGCGCTCCTTGCGCCGCTGCAACACACAATGACCCACTGTCACGTACGTACACCACATTCGCGGAGTCCGCCTGGTTCTCGGGGGTATTGTATACGTGTCCCTGGATGCATCCACATTGCCGACGGGGCCGGCTTTAGCCGCACTGATAGAGAAGATCGTTTGACCCAATGTCTTCGGGTTTTTGAATAATTTTTTTGTGGTATTTGAAATAAAGAAATATGCATTCCCGCGTAAAAAACTGTGAGATCAGTTAAAGATCGAAATGTAATTTATCAAAATTATGACACTTTTTAGTACAATTTTGATCTCAAATTTTTTACGCGGAATTGGCATTAAAGAAGTATTTCTTAATAGTTCATGCGCGAGCATCTTTCATGTAAAAAATGTGAGATCAATTAAAGATCGAAATGTAATTTATCCAAATTATGGTACTTTTTAGTATAATTTAAGATGAAAATCTTTTACAAAATTAAAATAAAAGTCTTTTAATAAACAAATATTAAAAAATTGTGAGATCATTTTAAAATATCAACATTTTAAATTTTATTCTGAATAAAGATCACTTTTTAACAACGTATTTAACAATCACACAAATTTACAATAGTAAATATAATAAAATATAAAATGTTGACATCTTAAATTATACTAACAAGTGCCATAATTTTGAGAAATGACTTTTCGATCTTTAATTGATCTCATATTTTTTTAAGCGGGATGTAACGACGAAAATCCCGTGGATGGCATAATATTTAATGCACCGTTTCTTTACATTTAATACACATGGCTTTGGACTATATGCGCACTGGCTTTATATTAAAGACACTGAGTTTGGGCCAAAGGATCTTTGCTATCAGTGCGCGAACTACGCCCTCCGACACCGGGAGATGTCGCTTTCCTTTTCAAAGCTCGCGACGATTTTTCTCAAACTCGGAGCCGCGAATGAGGTGTGTGTGTATAAATATACATGCAGTTCGGGGGAGGGATTTGAACCTTGTAACTGTGGGATTGGATGACGTTTCTGCGAGATTCGACAAGATTTTTCTTTCCCGCGCTTAAGCCTGGATTACCCCGAGCTTTGTTATAGCCGCGTCATTTGCGAGGTGAGCTGGTATATTGGATTTTTCGCCGCGCGACAAACTCGGAGTGACGAGTGACTTTAGAGGATTTAACTAGCTGCCTCCTTCTGCCGCGCGCGGCTTTATTTATGTTTACTGTTCACCGGCGTTCGGTGGCATTTATCTTGCAACTTTAGGACGCCTGCGGGCCTCGAGAAGCTGAACTTTATGCAGGGCTCTATCTAGGATAGACTAAATTTTGGCTTTTATATTGACTTGATAAGTTTTTAACAAAATACTTTAAGTATTTTTCTTTTATCATCCAATTTATACATTGATTATATGAAATTGAAATACTGCAAATTAAATTTAGTTTTTAAACCCACGACTTTAGTATAGGTCAACATATTATATTCGGAAATTTCTATTGTCTCTTTAATAATTCAATATTTATTTAATAATACAGTAACACAATAAATTCAAATAACGAAATAAATAACAAAAATGTTCTTTAAATTGAAAGAAGAAAAAAGTGTATACGAGTAGTAAAAAGCAAGTACTGATAAAAAAATCCTGCAATTTTGCTTAAGGCTAAAGCTCAAGGCTAAGTACGCCGAAACGCGAAAGCAAGTCAATTTGCGGAAGTGCGGCTGCACCGAGTAATCCTTGTACATCCTCAGCGTATTGCCAGTGGTCGATGCTACGATTCACAGATCTGTTTAGATCTATCATTGGCCGTACCCTCCTGACAAGCCAAGTTTGCGACTGGTGCTGCTGGCAATCAATAACAACATTTGCGTCGCGATCATTTCTGCTTAGAGATGCCGCTGATTTAATTTAATCCGCCGTTTATTAAGCTATTACGCTCGCGTTAAGCTATTACAGATTTTACGGGGATTCGCGCGCTCGCAGAACACGCCAGAGGGCAATTAATTTCTTTTAATTAACTTTTTTATTTCAAACATTAGTGCATCAAATATTGTATAATAATATTCCATTACTGCTTTAAGCGCTTGCAAAATAATACTCGTAATGTAAACTTGATTAGACAAGGATTCACATACCGTAACGAATTCATCAATATTGATTATAATTTTTCATTGAAATTTATAAACGACGTATTCCTATAGCAGTACTGTTATCAAATTGAGTTTAACATTTGAAAAATTCATTCGAAACGGATGCTTTTGTCATTTGATTAAAATTCTTGTAATCACTGTGTACACGAATGCAAAATAAGTGCTTTTATTTACGTGCAGCAAGGAATGCGATAGAAAAGAACAAATGAAATTTCCGAAGAAAAATATTTTATCTCTCGAATAAGATCGAATTGTTATACGAATGTTTTGTTATATACGAGATGCATTTCAAGGTTTTATGGAAAACGTGATCAAATTCAATTTAGGTCCTAGAGATCTGACGTGGCGGAAATGGAAGTGTAAAAATGGGAGAAACTCGTGCTTTATATTCAGCATTTGTAGTACATAACTTATTTTAAAATGATGCGCCTTTATTAGAATTTAAATTTCGCAAAGTTGAAGAGATTAATCGAATGAATGACAAGGAATTTTAGAAGATAATTTTAAATTCCTTTTCATCGTGCCTCAAAAAAAAAGTATCACTTGCAAGCAAAAACTTACAAATTAAATTAAAAAATTCTTTAATAAAAAAGTCAGATTTACATTCTTGAAATAAAAAAAAATGAAAAAGTACGAATTCATTTCGCAGCTCAAAGAATTTAAACTCTATTTTATTTTCAAATATTTTTACCGCATCAAGGCAAGATTACTTTACGCGCGGTGTTGTCGACGAAAAGTAACATAAGTTGCTCCTTTCCCGCAGGAATATATCCTAGTTTCGCGTAACCAACCACATAAAAGTTGGAGCTACCATTACAAATGCGACAAAGTAAAAGATGAATTAATCCTTTTTATAAAATTTAGCACCAGGGGGAGTTACGTTTGAGCGACGGTCTGGCGGTTTTAAATTTTTTTTCAAAGGCGACCTTCTTTATCTTTCTTTAAATGTACAACAAACGGGAAGAACGCCGAGTACAATAACGACGCGGTGTTGCGCCACTAACGTAGTTAAATTAATAGATATTTTAAAATTTTGAATTATGTTTAACTCACGATGTAGAAAGTTAGAAGAGCAAAGTATGAATTATTAATCCTTAAAATTTTACTTGATTAATCGTCGAATATCCCAAAATTGCACTTTCAAATTTATTAAAGTACACAGATTTTTATTCCCCTATCTCTTAATTTACTGAAGTTTTTAAATTGCAAAAATGAAATATTTACCTTCCAGTCGTTTATTTAAAATTTTTAGATACACGACGCAGTTTCGTTTTCCGCGGAACAGCAAAGTTAAGATAAAAAAGTCTCGGTCGTAAAAAAAAATTCAAACCGGAAGTACAAGCAAAAATACCACCACGTCCCTTAAAAAGAAGACTGAAAATAGGCAAACTTTATAGAGTTTTGAAGCAAACCCACCCGGGAGTGCCCAAATTTAAAGTGAACAAGAAGTAAAAGGAGAGAGAGGAGAGAATACGAGAGATACAGTGAGTGCGCCCTCAAGAACAATGTCCGATTTGTCCTCTGCGAGTGTACGTACGTAAGCGCAACTCGCATATACACTGGAGCCGGTAATAAGCTCGTACGTATACGAGCGCTCGCGGACATTATCCGAGCGTCGTGTTTCGCCTCTTCAGCGCGTTCACCTACGCGAGGCTTGAATACACACACATATGTACATACACACATACGTGTGTACACGCGTTGCTCGCACAAGCCCTTCCGCCCATACGGCCCCTCGCCACCGTACACATGCACACACCTCAGCAGCTGCGAGATGAGCTTTCGCCCGTAAATTTTCCGACGTCCGCTTCGGCACGTTCGCTTTGATTTCTTATTAAAAAAGACTGTTTAAGAGGCAAGAGCACCGACTCTCGCTTCCTCCTTTCCCAGGGCCCTCCAACGCTTTTTTTTTTATCTTCCCCCTTCTCTCTCGTTCAGTCCTCGCTTTCGCACGCCGTACGCGACTCATGTTTTTTTTCTGCCCTCTGGTTGGCGAAAAGTCGTGAAACTTCCGTGTAGGCGCGGAGCTTTGACGAGGACCAATCTTTTTGCGCGCGGGGGCCGTTAATAATGAATTATAGAACGCGGCCGGCGCTTTAATTTCGAAAGTTCGCGAGCCTGAGTTTCCCCGGGTTTAATCTTTCCCTTTCAGCCGAGCGGGGCCAAACAAAGAAGAACGTGATTGCAGCAAAAAGACTCGAGGAAAATTAAATAATCATTCATTTGAGCGACGAATCAAAGCTATATGCGATTGGCCCGACGAAAGTTCTCCAAAGGGTGGCAAATAATTAAGGCATCCCCCTACTCGCAAACGAATTGTTCCTCCCTTCCAAACTACTCGAGAAATTTTTTTTTCCTGTAACGAGCTTGCGACGATTCATCGTTTTTAAAAGCGTCTAAAAAAGAGTTTCCACTTTTTTCGTACTATCCAGCAATCGATGAATATTTCCCATAAGTGAATTGATCGTAGCCGTCGTTTAATTAACTCGCTCAAAGCGATTTTTTTTTGTATAAGCTTTTGAACAACGAGTGCAAAAAGAGAAAAAAAAACAGATCAGAAAGATAACTCGACGCGACCGCGCGGATGACTTGCAGCGGCGCCGCTTGATTATGAACTTTTTAAAAAATTAATAAAGCTTAAATTAACGCAAGAGATAATCCCGCAATAAGCGCCGTCGCCCCTAATGAATGAAATGCAATTTTCCTCCGAAAAATGAATATAAAACGTTTTGTGTCAGCGTGGCTCGTCAAGCTTTGCCGAAAGCTCCGCCGCCCCCAGTTTCAAACCCACGCACTCGTGAAACTAATATTTTTCGCGCGTGTGTATATACACGTACGTATAAATACAAGTGCACTTTTATAAATATATATATACGTACACATACATGTGTACATGTGTATATATAAAATTACTCGTGGCGTCGTGTGTGTATACGCATGAAGTAATTACGCATCGATTGTGCGAAGCTTTACTTTTTCGGCGCAAAGTTCGCGCGGGCTCGAACGAAAAGCTCCCGAGAGTCGCACTCGTTGAAAAAGTAGGTTAAAATATGAGAGGCCGCTCTCGACGCTTAATTAATGTGCATAAGCACGTATAACCTATGGTCCCGGCCGCCTCAGCTACCACAATGGAGATCATTACCGTGAAACCCAAACGGTTGGGGGTGCTGAGGTGAGGCTACAAAAACAAAACAAAAAAGAAAGTGATATATATATACATATACAAAAATTGAGGAAAAACGGTACCGGTAGCAGTGTATACATATATAGTATAGTATGTAGCAGAGAGTATATATATATGTATGTATGTACGTGTGTAGGCACTGCGAGGGGCAATTGCACCGAGTTTTATTTCTCGAGCAATGGAACGTGAGGGATTTAGCGCGCTTAACGGCTTTGCTTCATTAATTATGCGTTTAAGGCGCCGGGCCTTTGCAACTGCGAAATTTACAGTGCGCGACCCCGCGGCGTGCAGGGGGTGGCAGGTTCGCCTTATATTTCCGCCGCAGCAGCGAAAACTCGGCGAGCATGAAATTAAGAAAATTTCTACCCTCGCTTAATTATAATGAAAAATTCAGGTAGCCTGGTTTCGATCGGCGCGGTACATTTATATCCTTTATTTATTTAACGTTCCGTACTGCTGGATCCGCAAGTATACACGCAGCGTTTGTTTAATGTATAATTTCATTTGTAATTCTTCTGGGATTATCATTATGTTCAACCTTATATCGTTTAATAAAATATTTGTTATTTATTAAACGTACGCGAATGGCAATAACTCGATGAATAATTCCGAGAATTTTTAAATTAGAGCGCAAATCATTTTTTCAATCTTCCCTTTCATATTCGTTATTTTTACCCGAACAAGAGAAAAAAAACAGCGCAAACGTGATGAAAAAAAAAAAAAATTTAAAAAGAAACTTACACCACTCTTTTCCAATAAACCGTATAATAAAAATATAATATATAAAAGTTGATTTATACAATCCAATTTTTAAAGCAGAGCTTCAACGCACAGATTCCAAAGTGTCGACCTTTTAAGATCGGAAATTTCAGTGCGCCCCTGAGCCACCGTCGTCGATGCCGCGGTCTTTCTCTCTCTCTCTCTCTTTTTTTTAAATAATCCGAAAATGATACTTCAATATCGCTTGAGCTTATCGACGGAAGCGCGTATAATGACACGGTGAATCGGCTTCTGCAACGAGGAAAAAGCGCCTGCACCGTCGAAAGCAGCCGCCTTTTTTTTTCTACCCCCGCGCGCCCTGGGAGAAACGTATATATAACACAGAGGGAAAATCCGCGAGCGCTCGGGCTTAATGGCCTTGCGCTTCAATAATTCATGCGCCGCGGGAGCGCGTGCTGCAAAGAATACCCAGGAAATCGGGAATCCACTTAAAAAGAGACGCGGCCGCGTGCTACTTCCACTTGTGTCCACGACGAGAGACTCTTATCGGCTCGCCGGGAGGAGGAGATCGCCGAGGGCTCGTCGATCCTCTAATGCCGAAAAATCACCACGACTCTTATTGTACGCGACACGCCGTAGGGGGGATTTATATAAAGCGGCGCGCGGCGCGCCAAGGTCCCAGTATAGAGACTTTGAGTCGCGAGGCGAGTTTCTCCGATAAACGGATTTTCGTGTTTCCTCTGCGACGGTATATATCGCGTGTACCGAGAGTGGCAGATTTCGAATTCGAGCGGCTCACCCCCTTTCTTCCTTCGCTTATATCGACGGCAACTGCGCTGAAAATTCTTTTATTGTGCGGGGGCGTGTGAGTGTGTGTGTGTGTATGGGCAAGGGACGAATCTCTTTTATTTCTTAGCGAGCTTTTAATGAATGGCCGAGATTTATTGTGCGGTTCTTTGAGAGGGAAATCGTATTAAAGGAAAGTCAAGCACCCCAGGGATTTCTGATAATACCTCGTTTTTTTCCATGAAATTTCAAAGAATAAGTGGGATTGCTAATGACCTGTTGGAATATTTCATTACCCCGGGCATGTATGACGTTTAATTATTAAAATTTATGAAACGCCGCGGGGAGCGTCTGTTTGAACTTTTTTCGAGGCCTTGGCTTTTAGCTTCCGCGAGGAAAGTGGTATTGATTTTGTTAACATCTTTTTATAAGAATTTTTCTTTTCTGCTTTTTAATGCGATGGTAAAGAGAATTTAATATAATTTCACCTTTACGTACATTGACGCTCGTATTGATTTCCGCAATAAATTCTGATTGAATTATTCATAATTGAATTATTAATTTTATCTTATTAACGTGTTATCAGAGTGCAACGGGGGATAAATGATAAAACGTAACATGTTGAGTACACGCGACAATATTTATGTCCACATCGAGGATTGGAGATAACTTGAAAAATTTATAAACCTGCTACACCCCATTAGGAATCCGAAATAATGTGTCTCGCTTTATAAGAACTGTACAATAATAAATTTCAGCTTCCTAATAGGACTATCTAGTTTAAAGAATGGTACTCGTTTATATCTTATAACGAGAGTTTGAGGATAATGTTCAGATAAATAAAATCCTTCGTTGTATAAAATTCGAATTATTTACGGTAGAAACAATTTTTCCTAATTTTCTATTTTCTATTTTATCATTAAATTTAATGATTACATTTTATTGTAATCTCCTTTTCAGCGATCACGTAGTTCTAAAAATAACTCCATTACTAGAAAGTTACAGTTTCACTCTTGTTCTTTTAAAAAATATAATAAGATTAAAAGAATAGTAAAGCTCTTTTAAAAAAATAGCATATATTTCATTTTAACAGTTGACTTCATAATCATTGACTTTTAAACTTTTCGGAACTTCCCGAATTCCCCTTAAAAATTTTTTTTCGAGAAACTTCTTCTTCTTTTTTAGATTTTACAAAGGCATACCTTAAAGAAAAAGCGTTAAGACGCTCGCTGGAGCATTTTTGGCATGGTCTCGAATCTAATCAAGTTTAAAAGAAAAAAAAGCCTTTTAAATTTACATCTCACCGGCAAAGCTCTTAAAAGCAAAGTGAAATCACCTCATCAAACATTTATGAAAACACAACACCGGCCGATTAAACTCCTTCGGAATTAAAAACTCCCGCTCAAACGCCGGCGCAAGTTTAACCGCTGTGTGCATCGCGGCCCCGCGAGATTTCTTAAAAAAAAAAAACAGACGAAGCGGTACAAGATAGCGCTCGTTCGCGAGGCAGGATCAGAGGGTAAAAAAACGGGGTAAGAAGCGCAAGAAAAAAAGAACGGCGAAGCCCGGTTCCATTTTCCGCGCTCGGCGGCACTGCCCGGATAGGGAATAAGGAGAAAGGGAGGCAAAAATACCCCGGGTACATTCAGCGAAGTTAAGAAATGTGCTCGCCGGCACGGCAAGAGTAGAAAAAGGTCCAGGGTAATAACCACTTTTTTTTTAATGGAAAATACGTACACGCGCCCGCTGGTCGGTGCGGGGTTGCACCGGGAGAGGCTCCCCTTTCACTCTCGCTCTCGGCCCGGCAGAAGCTGTTTCTTTCGGATTAATGGGAAAGTCGCCGAGTATTCCCCAAAGGCCGAAGAGCCGCGGAGACAGAAAACGGGACGGAAAACTTCCTCTCTCGGTCTCGAGACTTCACTTATATTTCTGCTGCAGCGCGCGGCCGGCGCATTCAGCCCGACGGGCCGAACAAAAGCAATCGAAATTAACATCAACGTCGGAGCGCCCTTACCCATCCGCCGTCTATTATGCTCGCCATTCAGAATAATTTCCGAGGAACTCGGAAGCGCCTATATTGCGGATCTCGCGCGACGGGACTTTTTCATTAGCGGACTCGGCTCCCGCGAAAAACTGCCGAATATTGCCGACGCGCCGGGCTTTTTACCCCGAGTTGGGCAACTCGTTCTCTCGTCACTTTTTTTTTAATCGTTTCGAAGGGGTTGCAGCTGTGTGTACGCTCAACTTTCGGGGCTTTAATCGAACTGCGCGGTTTGTCGAGGATAAAGACAGGAGAGCTGTTCCCATTGTGGCTGATAAAAGTTGCCGGGACCGAATTTCCTATCGTCGAGTGTCAAACAACAGGCTGCGAATCGGGTTCGCGTGATTATGTACCGCTCCCAATTTGAAAAAAGAATTATCGCGAGATCGGGGATTTACGTTAATTATTTTGTAGAAAAAATTTTTTTATGCGGGTTCCGATTTTCTTGAAATTTATTTTTTTTATGTTCTGAGTTTAACATCTTTTAAATTAACATTTTAATGGAGATTCTATTGTGGTATCTTATTTTCTATTTGAGTAAGTAAATTAATAATAACATTAGTAATAACACGCCGACTCGTTTGATTTTATTATTTTCTGCAGCTTACTATGTAATTTATTTATTAAATGTAACTGACCAAAATTACAACAATTCGCTGAAATGTAGTTATTGAATTCCGTCGAAACTGCGATCTAATAATTGACAATGTCATTAATCGGATGAATAATGCATACAGGACCTACTCTAATATATAGGTAATACCACTAACTGCAAATTATGTCAAGCACTTCAATTGTCTTGCATTTTTAATTTTGTTACCAGTAATTATTACTTATGAATGTTTTCTGATTAATTTACAATATTATTTTAGAATAAATCTTTGTCGAAACGTTGAATTATGCAAACTAAAAATAGTATAGATTTAATCTGTACTCCCAATAAAAAAAATTTGTTTGACATTTAATAACGTAAAAATTTATATATGGCATGATACTTTTCTTTAAACTATTTAATTTCCGCAAATGAACTGACGCATGTAGTGATAATTAAAAGGGAAGGATTTAAAACCAGAATCAGCGCAAATACAAATGACATTTATTTCAATGAAATGCTTCGAGACTAATCGATAGAATCGTAAAATTTTATAAACCACTAGCTTCTCTTTAAAACGCCCTATTAAGTTCCTCGGGATAAGGCCGAGCATTATTTTTTACGATTCCACCTTGAATCCCATCTCACCTCATTGTACGCTGGCCCTCGACTGTGCCCCTTAACAAATCCGTATTCTCATTTATCCCCGCTTAAGAAAAGAAAAGAAAGCAAACAGCTACCCTCCCATAAAAGAAAAGTGCTCGTCAAGAGCCGTTAACATATAACCCGCTCGCTAAACCCAGCCGCTGCATGCAATGTGTCCCACGTTAAAAAAAGAAAAAAAGAAAACTTTCTGCAAAGAAATTAGAAAAAAAATTCCCAAACCAAAATAAAAGAAAAATACAAATTAAAAACAAAACATTGAATTCTATCCCTGATAGATTGACACATTGAGAGAAATGATCTACTTCAGAGTTAATACCTTCTAAAATAGAATAAGTGAAATTTTACTAAAATTAGCGAAAGACACTCCACCGATACCTAAATGGTGAAACTCTTATCACTAATTTTTAGTGACAATTGATTAATTATATAGCAGTTTTCGCTAATTCAACTTTAGATAGTATATATCTGTTTGAGATAGTGGGCATCGACTGGCATTATCAAGAAAATTACTAAACTATATAGCGAAATTTGCCGTAAATATAGTAAAAATTACAATACTGACTGGCAAATTTTACTAAAAAGTGTAGTAGTAATTTTTTTTCATACTGATAGTGTGTAACCACTTTCCCAAACAGTACATTAATGTTTACTGTAGTTACTTCAAATTTTACGTCGCATTTCTGTCAGTGGAAGTGGTGAAACTAAAAAAAATGACACAGGGAACATGATTTGGAGTGAATATGAAAGTCTCTAAGAGACAGAGGAGTAAACGAGCGAAGGAATCGTTCCGCTCACCTCTGCGCTATCCTCGGGGGCGCAGATGAGTAGCGACTCCGCGGACGCGGAATTGGGTCGCGCTAACTGGGACGACGCCGTGGTTAAAACTGCTGGATGTCGCTCCGACGCGAGCAGCGGCCTCGTGCCCGCACCTCCGGGCTCTCTACCTCCTCTCTCCCTCTTCCTCAGTCCTCCGCCACTTCAGCCCGGCTCGGCGAGTTCTCCTGCGCCTCCTCCCTCTCTCTCCTCGATTTTTTCCTTCGCCGCCCGCTCCGGCGTGTGCGCCTCCTCGCGCCAGAGATCCCCGATCGATCCTCGCCCTCTCTTCCCTCGGCGCGACTGCACAATCTCCGCTCTCCCCCGGGGGGTGCTCCGCTCTGGCGCTTCTGCCCTCGACTTTCGTATTTCCCGCGCTTTCTCCGCCCTCCTGGTTCTCCGGGTACCTCGCACCTGGGCGCAGGGGACCAGCGCGGATCCCCGCGCTCCCGATCTAAGTCGCCCGAATCAGTCGGCCGACGCTGAACCCCCAGGTACCGGCGATCCCGGCAGACAGCGAAAGACGGCGGAGACAGGAGAAGAGAAAAAGAGAGAGAAGGAAAAGTTTAATTTCAATGTCGATGCGCGCGCGCGCGAGACGACCGAAGGAATGGAGCGAGCTTTGGCTGTGCCGAGTGAGTGGTGTGCTTCCCGACGCAGCAGCGGCTACCGACTGAGAGAGGAATCGGCCGCGCGAGCCGCCGAGGCCGAGGGAGAGAGAGAGAGGGTGCCGCGGAGAGGGTTGCACCCCGAGAGAGCGCCGGCAGCAGAGCTAGTGTTGCAAGAGGGAGGGTAGCAGCGCCTGCGCTGCCAATTTTCCACATGGTCCTGGTACGTAACCCTCCCACCCCCGGCTGCTGCTGCCTCCGGGCGAACAAACCCCCCCTCCCCTCTTCGCTCCTCCTCGGCTCCGTGCGCGCTCACCCTCCCACCCCCGGGTAGAGGCGCGCGCTCTCGCGACGGTTCCGCGCGCCTCCTTCCTGCCCCCCGCGCTCATTCATCCGCGAGGCTCGAGCAAATTCGAGCGTGTACTATTTGCGCGCGACGCAGGGGGGGGGGGAGCGTGCCCTTCGCGCCTTTGTGCGCCCCGCACCTCCGGAGGACCGGACAGCACGGGCAGCGCGCAGAGCGCACGTGGATGGCAAGCGTGGATATATAGATCGGCGGTATATACGCGCCTTTGAGGGAGAAGCTCCGAGGATTATTGATTTTGATCTTTGTGTAATACTGGATGAAAGGGATACGAGGAATAGTGGGTAGAAATTTCATTTTTTTTGGGTTTGGAGGTTTGAGACTCGACTTGGATTGAAATGGATTATGCGTGTAGACAAACTTTACGTTACAAATTATTGTTATACACGGAGAGAAAAGTTTAGTAAAAATTACTATACTATTTACTAATGGAGGGACAGACTCGATTAAAAGATTTTACTAAAAAGTATCGTAAAATTTGCTAGAATTGCAGTAAATTTTGCTACAAGTCTAACACATTTTACCATGCTTTCTATAGTAAAATTTTTTATTTGTCGAGTCTGTCCCTGCACTATTAAATAGTATAATAATTTTTGGTAGACTTTTCTCTCCGTGTACTTATTAAAGCAGAGACAAAGTTGTAAAATAAAAAAAATCGATAAAAACGACACTGGATTTTTAAACATTTTAATTAAATTTGTTTAATAGGTTAATAGTTTTCTGTTATTATATAAATGTTAATTTAAATTAGACATGAATAATTAAGTTTGATCTTTGTAAAACAGGGTAAAAAGTATAGGGAGGAATGGCCGATAAAAATTTGTTCGTTTTTTAAATAGATTTGAACTAGAATTTTTCAGCAAGTGCGTAATCATTAATTTAACGCAAAAAGTGCAAGAATCTACCGTCGCTGCGAAAATAATTGAGTACACTCTGATTCGAAGTTGAATGCACTTTGTATTATTTAGCCTGGCTGTTTTAATTAAATTTTAAATTAATTTGGATTGAGTCTTAAATTTAAATGTAAATTTCGCTATTTAGTTTTACAACTTTTAAATGGTAGTTAACATTTCATTTTAATTAAAAAATGAGAAGAGCTGCTCTGCTGAGTTGTTTATGATTGCTTTCAAATATTTGACTATATTTTATTTTTAATCACTGGTCGACTTATTATTTATTACATTGCTTTTTATTCCTTATTGTTTATGTATTAGTGAGAGGATTAAAACGTGACCTATACTTGGTACCGCTGAAGTGATTGTAAATCAATTTTAGATGACAAAGGGTCTGTTACAACCCTCTCTTTGAGCATATAACAAAATTACGTTTTGATTATGTGAAAGAAATTTATATAAACACATAAAATTACGCCCCTTTCATCTCGTAGTTAATCTCGAAAATTCATGGCCGATACTTCTGCTTTGCACATAGCATTTTATTATTAATTATAAAGAATCCAGATTTATTACATTATAAATTAATCATTTAATTTAAAAACTTAATACATTGCAAGCTCAAATGAAATTATCACGTTACTTTGTATTTTAATTAATCCGTATAATATCTGTTACAGGAAAAGTATTAATTTATTGCGATAATCCGTACTTTTACTCACAGTTATTACTACGTTAATTCGTTAATAAAATTAAAACGAACTTTTTCAACAAAATTACATCGAAAAAAATTACGCTACAAAGTGCTCCGCTTCCGTATAAATCCACCGTCACCATCCCCAACTGGTCGTAATACGTTTAAAGAAAAAGTCTGAATCCGCAAGAAATCCGAAAACTCGATAAAAAGTGAATTCAAATTTCATAGTAGATTACCTTAACCCAAGTTGCAGTGAAAATTTTAAACTTTCGTACAATTTTCATTCCTCTAAATGCAATTCAAACACAAGACAGCAGAAGGAATTAAAAGAAGAGAGAAAGTAAAAAACGTAGACGTTGATGGTAGCGTGGGATGGTCCAGCGCGGGCACGTCCAGACGAAATCGCGCCGCGACCACAGACTCGCGCGAGCGTCGTGCGGGGGTGGTAAAACTTTTCTATTAACATAGCCGCTCGGCCGACGGCAGCGAGGGAATAATAAATTGCTCTTCGCGGAGAGCGAAAGGGAGAGCCGAGAGGATACGGCGCGTTTGGACTTTGGCCCACATTCATTATGCGCAGATTGAATGCACGGGAGAATAGAGTCTCGACGTCTTATTAGCCGCGGATGGCTGGGAGGTAGGTAGCGGGGGGTTTTGGGTCGAGGCGCGGTTATCCTCCTTCGGACGATTTTCCTAAGGAGTTCGGCCTCCGGGCCTTCCATCTCCAAGTCCGCGATCTCCCCGACCACTATGCTGGCAGCGTCTTTAGAAGAGCACCGTCAGGCCATTTCACGGTAACTCGATCTGCGCGCTCCTCTCGGCTCTCCTCTCACCGTATAGACACGTACATTACGGCCATCGGGAATATATTATTTGTCGTGTGCCGCCGGAGCCCCATGGCTTACTACTATACGGATCGGCGAATTATGCCGACGCGGTCCATTGTTGTCGCTTCACTCGGAGAGCTTCCATTGTGCCCCGCTCGTATATTTGTTATTATATATCTGGCTTATTTTTAGAGCGACGCTTTTTACGAATCCATTCAATCGCGAGCTTTCATCCTCAAATCAGCCGAATATTTTTTTTTCAATTCGATGCGATTCCCTTGTCGACTTTGCGAGCCGGTTGAGATTTTAATTTTCCGTCGCTATATCCGCAAAATTTTTGGGAATTTTTCAATATACCCGCGCTCTGGCAGTTGGCTGAAAAATGTGTTAATCTCGCGAAATAGTCTATTAAAGTTTAACGGTATAAACCGAGTTATAAAGCGTTTAATACTTTTATGGTTCGAAAAAAAAGTTTTAAAAAAGGGGGGACCGCGTTAAGTCGCTCAAACCGTGATGCGCATATAAATCAGTTTTTTTTGCCTCGAGATCAAAAGTATTACATTTTTCTTGCAGGCATAGAATACCTCGAAATATAAAAATGTTTATAACTGTTACTTATACTCTTTTTATATAGAAATAAATCACTTTTATCTGGAGGAAAGCAAATATTACTCATTCGAGAAATATTGCATGCATTTTATCGTACATTTTTATTTAAAAGAATATATATATCAGACGTTGTTAGTTTCGATTAAAATATAATAAAAAAGAAAATTCAAAAAACTTTACTTGCTCTATAAATTTAATTAAAGCAGTGAAATATCACTGAATTTCAAATGCATAACATTTAGCCAGTATTGTAAAATGATTTATACCCGTTTAGCAAAAAATAAAGAAAATCAATAAAATTAATAGAATAACTATATCAAATTAAATAAATAAAATAGAATTTATTTTCTGACATTCTATTACAGTATATTCAGATTTCAGATATCCATGACGCATATAACATTTTAGTTCAGAATTGCAGTAAACCTGATTCTGATCGCTGATTGATTCAATTACCGGCGCAAGTCCCGGCTCCCCCCTCTGAAGAGTCACGGAAAAAACGGGCCGAGTAAATTGGTAATTAGCATGGAGCGGTAAGTACTATAAACAGCTATATCATTAAAACGACAAAACAAATTCGCTATACTACACTATAAAGCTCAGTGCGAAATAGAGGCAGAGAAAGAGGCCGGCCCAATCGATTCCCAACAAAGCGAGCTGCAGCTCGGCATATAAGCCAACGTATAAGCGAGCCAAAAAAAAGAAGATGCAGAAGAAAAAGGAAGAGAGTCACAGCCGAAGAATATAAGAGAGAAAGGAAGAAGCAGCGAAAATAAATGGAAGAAGAAGAAGAAGAAGAAGAAGAACCCGAGCCAATCCTCGTGCCGACCTCTCGTTTTCCCCGATAGCGCCCGGTCGGCGCGGCGGGCCCTCCTCTGATTTGTCGCCTCGTAAAAGCCGGGGCTCGCGGCTCCTAAATGTACGCCGCGCGCATAACGCACTCGTGTCTCCGGGCACACCGAACGGGAATCGCTTAGCTTCCGGTGCCCCGGCGGCTGCCTCAGAAATGAGTCAGCCGCGCGCGGCTCCTCCTCCTCCTACTTCGCCGTCGCCTCCTCATCTTCTCTCTCCCGCTCGTTCCGTCTATATATCTCCTGCCTTTATGCACGCGTGTGACTGTGCGAGAAAGGTGTGTACGTGTGAACCGCCGGAGTGAATTCCTCGAAGATGACGAGCACGAGGCGGTCGCTCGAGGATCATGAAAAATTTCTCGGACGCAGCTCGCTCGCTTTTATGCGCCAGCTCCGTCTCCCCCACACACACATACACAGATATACATGCTCACGAGTAAAACGGGGGAGGCGAGCGCGATAAAAAAAGAAAGGAAAAAAAAGTGGGCACGCGGGGTGTGAATTTTACGAGTGTATACGGTGTGCACGCGCGCGACTTGGGCACGTTTCTTTTTTACTTCCTGCCCGCCCACCCCCTTCTTTTTTTCAATTTTCAAGCCTTCCGTGCGCGACGTCGGGTGAAAAATGAGGGCTGCCAGCCGTTATATTAACATTTTTTGCGACGATGTAAAGATTACGATGATATTATCCGGGCGCCCCGCGCGCGTTCCTTTTAATGCACGGTGTTACGATGATTTTGCGGTCGGCTGGCTTTACCACCACCCCCTTTTTACTCCTTATTCTTCCTCTTGCTCCTGGAGACGAAAAGGAACGAATGCGAGGATGTTTACGCGTCTATTATTAAAATTGCTAATAAGAGCTTTCGTAATAATTGCGGTGGGGATGGTAACAAAAAATAAAAAAAAAATGTAACGCGAAGAGGTATTTTAACGGGTTCGGGCCTCCGTGACTCACGGGTGAATCACGGAGTGGTGTTTTCTTTTTTTATTATGGGGAGGCACTTTGGGAGCTTTTTTTAAATTTTAAATTAAATATAATAAACCGATTAAACGTTGAAATTATTATTCCGCGGATGCGCTAGGACCGCGGCGTCGTTATTACAGGCCTATGGCGATATTAATTAATGTGAAAATTTGCATTACTCATTTAAAATGTGGATGCGTAATTGTAAGGAGTTACGTTTATTACACGGCGGATTCGCACAGAGCAGTCGCGGCTTGTGGGAATTGCATTTGTAGGAAAATGATTATTTAGAGTGGAAAGCTCATTTTCTATAAACAATCAGCGGCGAAATGCGAATGAAAGGGTGCACAGTATTATTTTACTACTTTTTATGCAGTTATTAAACAGTTATTTTAATGGCAATGCTCTGCAGTGAAATAAAATTGTTTAACGTATGTGCTTAAGTCGTTATAATATATATATACTGATTTAAATAATGATGTGATAATGTAATTAAAAAACGAAGTCGCATTAATGTACGTGTTTTTTTAAATCAAAATGATTATGCAAATAAATCATATTATATATACATTACTTCTCGAATGATAACACAGAGCATAAAAATTGTTACTGAATTAATGAACATAATTAATAAAATTTTTCAATCATTTTGATTTTACTTCCACCTACTCGTCTTCATATTAGTTTTATATACATGATATAAAAAAAATTAGTATGGAAATCTAAAAATTATTGATCGTATTGATGAAACCTTTTCCCTTTTCGTCAAACTATATACAAGACTTAAGATTAATGTTATTAATTATATACACCTGTAAATAAAAAGAATACTATATACACATAAAATTAATAAACTAACCGCTACTCTACTAAAACTATAAAAAAAAAATTACTAAAGTGACCAGATTATCTGAATTTGTCGAAGAAAAGTTACGTTTAACTAATAATGAAGCGGAACTTACTTCCTAAAAATTGAGTAATCTTCGTCACTAACCTCAATTTGCAGACAGAAAAACATTTTCTAAAATAAATATGAAAAGGTTCAGTTATAAAATGATATGACAGAATGTTTGATGTGATAATGGCATTAAAGAAAACTTTTAGCATTGTTTGTTTTGACAAAAATAAAAGTGAGTGTTTACCTCGCCGTTCCCATCGTAGTAAACGAGATGCTGCCGAGTCAAGACGAACCAGCGCTGCTTGTAGTTAACCGGCGTGAAGCGCTTCTTGTTCTGCGAACGCTTCACCATAAAACCCTGCCGCACAATGTCATTTTCTTGGGGTTCGGCTTTTCCATCCTTCCCTGCCATCCCTTGCAGAAATTTCTGAGCTCAGCCTGAAATTCATATTTGCTCATTTTTAATCATATCTTTGATAAAAATTAATTTAAAAAAAAATAATCGTAAATAAATACACTGTATTTAATGAGAATTAAAATAAATGCGGTATAAATCTTAATATAATTAATTAGTCTTTTATTGAAAGCTATATCAAATCGAAGATATAAATTCCGCAATTAATTAATATTAAAAGCAACATTGTCATTATTCATAATTTTAATTACGATCAAATTAAGATCCAAAGTAGCGACCGACAATTTAAAATGTTATCAAATCGTATTCGAAAATGATAATTTCATTTCATTTAAATTAGCCTCCTCCTAAAGCTAATCTCGCGGCGCGCGAGTGTAACAGACATCCAGATGACTCTTACATGGCACTTTAATTCATCGAAAATTCAATTAAATTAACGAACGGCAATTTTGCCCCTTCGTGCATACTAAAACGTTCGCGCGCTCGTTATATTACAGAGGCGCGGTCAATCCCTGGAGGAAGTTCCAAGCGAGATAAAGTAATTCGGCGGGGAAAGGATGACAAAACAGGAAAACCTTTATCGCATCTCGCTCCGACTCCGCGGCGGTTCGCCTTGATTACCAGAGGCGCGCGAATGTATATAAGTAGAGAGCGAACTTTTTCTCTCTCCCCGGAGCGCGCAAACTTCATTTGCCGAAGTAAATCCGCCAGTCGCGCGGGTGGCAAATGAGGAAGAGCGAGAGAGAGGGCAGAAAACGCAACAAGTGCAGCCTTCCGATAAAATCCGCGAGTGCGCAAAACGCCGCGGAATTAATAATCCCGGGGAGCGCGAGTCGCGGCCTGCGTGCGCCGATGCATATTACCCGCCGTGTAGTACATACCAAAAGTAAAAGGATCGGAAAATCGCGACGACGGTGCGCCGATCTACGCGCGAGTCCGTAATGCAGCGCGAGAGAAAGACGGAGGAGTGCATGCGGCGCGCGAAAACAATGAGCGGTGCCCTTGAAAGTGCCGCCTGCGTATGCACGCGGTTTTCCCCGAGCGCAACGGCCGCCGCGTGTCAAATGGAGCTCTCCCCGCTTCTTCTTCTCCTTCTTTTTTTTTTTAGTTTCTCACGCTCATGAAATTAAAAAAAAAACGCCAGGTTTTAGTATTATTGTTGCACGCCGGAAACGACGCGCGTGCACGGGCCTTATCTCCCTCTCTTTTCTCGCCTGTTCTCCTTTTCTCGAGCGTCATTTTCGCCGGGCGTGGAATAAAAAAATCTGTTTTATTCGAATTATCGTGCGGAATTCAAACGCGCGCGTGCGACGATAGCGACATTTCTTTTCCGTAGAGGCGCGCTTGTGCTTTCCCTTTTATCGCGCAACTATTTTAAAAGCGGCTATTCTGAGAGTATCACCCGTGGGCCACTACCTCGCCCATCGGCTTGTCCGACGCTCCGTATATAAAATACGCGCGTAAAATTCGCCCGCTTCCTCGGAAGCTCCCGGCGCGGTGATTGGGATGATTGGCCGCAATTAAAATTAAATTGACTGATCGGAATCTATAATGGAGCCCGAGTACGCGTTCCATGACCATGCTGGATCGGCATTTCCTAGTGTGATTCATATTCTTTTGTTTGTTTCTACAGCGATTTGCGCCTTATAAGACTCGACTTTTCGAGAACAAAAAAATTACGCTTACACAAGGAGCACTTGTAACAACAAAGATTTCATTGAGTTCTCTTTAAAGTGCACGGATAAAGCCTTATCGAACGCCCAAATGTTAGGCGTTATCTTGACGAAATGCATTAAAAAAAATGCACTGTGATACTCTTTAACAACTGTAGCAGGCGATAAACGCGCCAGAGGGAAGTCGTTATATGTATAACGCAAACAAAACAAATTTAGACTCCACTTTCCCTGGAACTATATCGCGCTATCTTCAGATGTATGTATATATATATATATGTACTACGTAGCGGTCCTCCTGTAGGAGGGAGAAAAAAAAAGGAAAACCGAATCCATTGGTGAAGTGCTCATGCATATTATAATGCGCATTATGCGCGGTTTGCTCCGAAAACTCCGAAACGAAAATGTCCCCCCGAAGAGCTGCTCTCTCGCCTTCATTTAAACTCACCGTTTACGAGGGCATGAAAAAATTTCCATCGATTCGTAATTTATCTCTATTCCTTGTTCTCGCAGGCATTAGACGGCGCTCGATGAAGAAGAAAAAAAAACGTTGCTTATCTTAATTATTCACTTATAACTCCGAAGCGAAGGGACGCGCATTTTTACGTGTTTCTAATTAGCTTCGTTAATGCATCGATTTTATCTCGCATATTTGTATGCCTCCGCTATCCAGACAAGTTAATTATCTACCAATCGACTGTGCGTAAACATTTGTGTGTAATAAAAGAAAAATGAATTAAAATCCTTTGCCAACCTTTCAGCATCGGTGCACTAAGATGCATATCCGCAGCTCCCAAAAATACACTGTACTCCACTGTACAAAACGCTCCGACGAAGCTCCGCTCTTTAACAAAAACCCGACTAAAAAATAAACAACACACAGACACACACGCAGGCGAAACCACAGCAAAAGTGGAAAAATCGCGCGCGGAGCTTTACGCCCGCATTTAATCGGCGATCGTTTTACACGGGAGCGATCGCCAACACCCGCGCCGCCGGCGCGAAAAAGCGGAGAACCCGAAAGAAAAGCGAAGTTAAGGAAGAAGCGGGGAAGGTCGCGAGACTCTCCGTCTCGCCGCGGCTACTCACCATGCACGAGAAACGAAAACTGGCTCGGTGGACGAGAGGCGCGCGGGGGAGGGGCCCGAGGAGGGGGGAGGCCGGCCCGGCGTCGCTGTTCACGTGGACCCGTCCTGGGGCGCGCGGGGGGCGAGCTGTCAGAACGGCTGGCCGCCGCGGGGCAGCTCCTCCTGCCTCGGCGCCGCTGGACCCTCGGCGCTGGCCGCGAGGAAGGGCCGCGCGGCTGCTGCACGACGTGTCCTCATCGAGGTGCCACGGCCTCTCCTCCGCCTCACTTCTCTTATCGCGCCGTCTCCTTCTTCCGCGGCTCCCTTATGTGCGTGCAACTCGTGCGTGCACGTGTGTGCGTGCGCGGGCGCACTCGTCAATCGGCGCGCACTCTCACTCACTGCACACGTGTTGGAAGCGGGA
The DNA here is from genome assembly GCA_018906775.1 of Sycophila sp. Sp_5. Lineage (NCBI taxonomy): Eukaryota > Metazoa > Arthropoda > Insecta > Hymenoptera > Eurytomidae > Sycophila > Sycophila sp. Sp_5. The sequence continues at coordinate 127,513 of JACCID010000225.1, read as the reverse complement.
AAAACTCCGCTGGACGTCGTGGGCGCATGTCCCGCCGGATCTCTCTCTCTCTCTCTTTCTCTCGCGTGTGTGCAGGGGCGCAGGGAGGCTCTTCGCCGTCGGCGTGCTGCTCCGATCGCCGCGCGAGAGAGAAAAGCAGGAGAGGACTGCGTGCGTCGCGCGCAGCGCTCGGCGAGCCACGCACAGCGAGCGAGCGCGGCCGGAGAGAAGAGAGGAACAACAGAGAGGAGAAAGAGAGGAGAGAAAGGATACGGGCCGCAAGTGTGCGCGAGAGCGGCGTTGCACGATTTAACAACGTTTCGGAGCGCGACTGCTTCAGTTTGTATATATATTCACGTGTGTGCACATCTGTGTGCGTGCGTGTACGTGTGTACACACGCGCGCGAGCAAATGTGCGTGCATACGTACAGGCACACACGTAAGGTTCTTTCGTTATGCCGCTCGTCCAATGTTGTCGGCTCGTCCGTGTATACCTGTCCCCCGCACGTTTAATGCACTCGGGCTATATATATATATAAGCGATAGCGGACCTCGGTAGGCAATTGCACGCTTGATAACCGCGGCTGGAGATTTCTGCCGCTCTTCGCGTTCGATAAGTTTCAGAGGCATTTTTATCGCGCTATTTAAACTGGTATCGCGATCGCAGTGCAAAAGCGACTTGTTTTCTCTCGGCCGCGCTGAGAGACCAGTTGTGTGTATATAGGGTCGCAAGAGGTCCATTTAGACACCTTTCTTTATACATATTCAGTGCCTGCTTGGAATTTAACGCTGGTTTAGTACTCAATCGACTGTATTCAAACGTTCCTGTTTTTTTTTCCTTCTCCGTTTTATATTTTAATAGGTACAGGAGTGTTATAAATACGGAAATGAGTTTCGCTAATGTTCGACTTTGAATATCGTATGGTGTATTTTTTTTTATTAACTTCTAAATTAAATTAAAAAAAAAATACATTCAATTTGCATACCTTGTTAGTGTGTATCGGAGGATGGAGATTTTCCAAGTAGTTTATAACAATCAGTGGTTTATTCAAATGTCGCCTTGAAATTTTGCCTTTTCCATTGTTCAATGTAGATGGAGTGACTATAAATAAAATATTGGATTTCTATGTTATTATCGTGATTGCTGTTTTAATCACATTTTTTAATCCAATTTTATTTTAGCATAAACAATGATTATTTATCTGCTGTATAATTCGCTAAGAGAGAGAATGTACTTACTTTGAAGCATTACTTCCATCATATTACAGTTTAATCTGTTTCTGACAGCCAGGCAGCCACTTGTCACTCTGTCACGCACATTTTCAACAATTATTATCCGCAGATTGATCAATGTAGATCATTTACCCATCAACTGATTATTATTTCAATTAAGATAATTTTGAATGTAACGTTTACTGGGTAATTAATTCGGAGAACTACTTTAAACACCTTGAACTTATCCGTCTAATTATGATACCTGAACTTATCTTAAATTCTTATCTCAAATAAGGATACTAATGCAAACTTTACAAAAAAAATACATTTCGTAGTGCCGATCTAATAAGATTTTGGAAATAATAACAAAGAAAATCAATTTTACAATACTTTGTTGTTTATTATTTATTTAAAACAAAATGTAAACAGCGTGAATTATCAGTACTGGTGAATAATAATATAATGGTAATGAATTAAAAATGTATCAGTTTGCAAAGTCAGGAATCTTGGCAACACTGCGTGGCTGCAGCAGAAAAGAGACGGAGATAGAGATCCCGAGCATGTACAGACAGGCAGCAGAGAAGCGAGAATGCTAAGTTCTTACAATATGGCGACGCAGGCTTGACGTTTGTTGTTTTCTTTTTCTGTCGTGTTCTTGATCGCTGCTGCATCTAGTTCGGAGTAAAATTGTGACAGGTGATTTTTATCCAACGTAAGTGCGTTTTGTCAGTGAAATAATAATCGTATTACTGGAAATCAAATTTCTCATTGGGAGTTGTGGAGTTTTACCGTTTGACGCTTAACCTCTAAAAGACATTTAATGTCGTATACTTTATTGGAGTGTTTGTAAACTTGAAAGTAAAAGGTGAATTAAACATTGCTTCGTGGAATACATTTATTGTTATCGTATTTATTCTAAGTGGAATAGATTTATTTGTTAGTTTTGAATATATTTCATTTGATCTGATAACACCAAGAGTTTAGCATATAGTAAGAAAGTCAGATTAATTAGAATAGAATAGAAGATTGGTTTATTGTAAAACATAGTATTTACAAATAGTATAAACACATCCATATAAATTGCTATATAAAAAACAGTTATAAGTTAAATGCAAGTGTAGTCATTTTTATTTCGCAAAAACATCAGAGTCATTTAATATTGATTTATAAAAGAATGATTGCGATATGATAGTTCAAACTTAAAAATAATTAATTATAAAAAGTAACTTACAATACTAAAAGTAATATCACAGTAAGTAAATTCAAAATGACTAGATAAAAACATACGCACCATTCTCACTAATTATGTACATTCACTTCTTTAATTTTATATATGAATATATATATATGGCATAACACAATAATAAGTTAATATAAATAAATAACTACATAAATAAATAAATAACTGACACAAAACTATTAGTAGTCTCGTAGAGGAGTGAATTAATAGAGGTGATTTTTCAAACCTAGCTTAAACCTGGAGAGTATACTAGTATTTCGTACATCAACAGGTAAAGAGTTTCAAAACTGAGCTTCTCTGGTTTAAAAAGATTTTCTACAAGCTTTGGTACACATCAGGGGTACTCATAATTCTTTAATTTCATCCCTAGTGACAAGTCAAGGCACATACTTAAAGAAGAGACACTATAGGTAGTCCGGGGTATGCATACGCATGAATTTATATGTCAATATTCTTATGAAATAGTCTCTTGTAGTATCAGTGTGCACACAGCTCAGATTCGTATAATGGGGAGAAATTATTAGAGATAAAATACTTTGGATTAAATTTTTTTATGTAAATCAATTTTAAAATATGATTTTATTTGTAGAAAGAGAAGAAATATGCTGAATAGGAGTATTACTTACGTGCTCTGAAATTTATTTAATAAACTCTATTTTATTCTAGTGTATGCTTTGAATTAATATGTTTTATTACAGTTCTTTTACTTTTACTGTTTAAAAACAATTTTTTTACCTATTTGTGATATGCTCTATTACATTATTTTCATTTTTATTCTAGATAGAAATAACACACAATGGCTTCTTCGGATGCAATTCAAGTCAGCTCTCTACCACTTCCACCTGTACAGTATATAAATTTATATACAGACGAAAATGTCAGAAGACATAGAGCTCCAAGACCACCTCCACCTATTCATGATAATTATTTGATGTTTGGTAATAACTTTAATGCCGATGATGCAATAATTAGGCCTCTTGAAGCACAAGGAATCAAACGTTTATATCCTCAACATTTTGATAGACGAAGAGAATTAAAGAAACTGAATCATTCTTTACTAGTAAATTTTTTAGATTTAATTGATCTATTAGTTCTTTGTCCAGATAGCCCAAAGAGAGCAGAAAAGGTAAAAATAATTTTATTTTCCATTTTTCTATTTCTTAAATGTTATTTATTTAAAAGCATCTTATTACTTTTATTTACATAGTCTTTTAGAAGATACATTAATTTTTATAACTATTTGTTATTCTTTATCTTAATATACATTGCATTATGTGTTACTATTAGATATTAAACAATTTTATAATTCTTTTAGGTTGAAGATCTTAGTTTATTATTTATTCACATTCATCACCTCCTAAATGAATTCAGACCTCATCAAGCTCGTGAAACACTTAGAGTAATGATGGAATTACAACGAAGACAACGAGTTGAAACAGCACTTAGGTTTCAAAAGCATTTAGAAAAAGTTAGTACATCTTAAATTTAATCCTAATTAGTACTCTTATATTTAATGATTTACTCAAATTCAATTTATATTTGCAGGTCCAAGAAATTCTTCAGAATGCTTTACAGATGTTACCCGATACATCAGATTTAGATTCAAAACTTTCTATTAATACAGAAGGTATGGAAGTTGATAGTGATTTAAGTGCAGAGCAACAGGCAATTGATCCCTGTAGTCAAAGTGATCGCATTATGTGCAAAGTCATTGATGATATGCTGTATCAAATGGCTTATACTACTCCTACTAAAGACTGAATTATTTATAAATATCTAATAGTTGTAATTATATTTTAATAAATCATATTATGGATATGTAAAGTGATGGTCATTAGAAAAAGAAATTAAACACAATTTAAGAATAAAAAAATTTTATTACCATAGTAAGGATTTATCTACAGAATTACATAAGTAGCATAACATTTTGAAATTTGAGGTGACTAATGGAGAGGAAGGAAAAGGGGATTTTTAAAAGAAAAAGTGAAAACTCACCTTAAGCAATAATTATTGTGTCTATTAAAGAACCGGCAACTTCTCCAAGATCACCTGAAAAAGAACAAAACTAAATTATTTGTTAACTGCTCCGCAAAGTCACGTAAACAGCTTTAACGATTTTCACTCTAATCTGAAATAAAGAGAATTTATTGAATCTTGCATCTTCCTTAATTTTAATAATATGAGAAATATCTAGAGCAAGAAAAAGATATTACATTTACAAGAACAATCAAAGAAATTACTGACCCAAAGATTTATATATATCTATATATAAAAATATCAACAAAATAGTTAAATTAATTTTTTTAATACAAAAAAGAAAACAAAAGTAATTTTTTCAGATCTTTCATTTCTTTGATTTTTATTATTTCATCTTCAAGATGAGTTATTCTTCAGAAGTTCCCAAATTAACTGTACTGCATCTGTCAACAAATTATTGTCATTAAAAATATCATTGTCATTAAATATATTAAAAAAAATAATAATAAGGGTGGAGAAGTTTGAAATTTTGAGGTAGTAGGACAGGAATTGGGAGACATGTTACAAAGACCGTACAAAACACCACTTGTGCCGTTCGATTGTGATAATACAATTTCACTTGTTCAGATTCTCTTATCTTCTTTTCTGTGACATTAGGTCGCATCGAATTTTAATTAATTTTGCTTGTCTGATTTTTAGGCGTTGTACTAGACGTTTGTTTCGTTTTCTTATAATTTTAAAAAAGGAACGTTAGACTCCTTAAATTTTTGTTCGCGTTTCTTTTTTTTTTTTTTTAAATTAATGAAAATAAAGCATCTTACTCAACCATTCGATTCTTAATATTTCACGCAAAAGACTTTCTGCACATGGCTGCACTCTTTAGCTTGAATGTTCCTATCTCACTAGGCACAATGGAAAAGTCGATTATGCACTCTTTAAATTAATCACATTGTGACGGTATAGGTAATACATTATTTATAAAGTACATTACTCCCATTGCTTATTTCTCGCGATCGCTAACTGATCTAAATAATAATTTCAAAAGTTATCTGAAATAAACCGTTTTTTACGTTGACTTTAACGGTAATTCGCTTCTCAGTACAAAAACTTTTTAAATAGTTCGATTAATATCTTTCTTTACTTTTCTACTAGAGAAAGTTCAAGTATTTTCGTCTTGTCACACTGCTAAAACTTCTTCGCATTTTATCAAAATTTTGACACTTGGTTTTTAGGTAAAAACCAAAACGAAATCAATAAATATGGTTTAGTAAGTATTTTTCCTCCACGTTCCACGACCTCGTGGTCTGAACTGTCCTCGTCCACCAACTTTATTGTATCGACTTTGAAATCGACCTCGATTTCCTGCAACAAAAAATAAATAAAATGATATAATTCGCTTATATAATCTTACTTATAAAAAATATAATTGCTTATACCAGTATCTTAAACAAATTAATGGTATATTGATTATATTACTGGAATAAGTTATTAAAAATATAATTTACCATAGTTTGACGAGATGTTTGAACTATATTTTCCACTTGGGGGAGTATACAGCTGCTTATTATTTCTTGGCATGTCTTCTTTTAATCGCTTATTTGAATTGTTACTGTTATTGCTGTTACTGTTGTTGCTACTTCCATTTCCAAAAGTAATAGGAGTATGTCGTTTAAGTCCCGTTGTAGTCTTGTCATCCTAATTAAATAAACATACAGTATTATACATTTGAAAAAATCTGACAATTTTTTAAATACTTTTTTATATTTCATCTGCTTTACCTTCTTTTCCTTTGTAATGATTGTTTTCCATGAGGGGTGGATAATACTTTTAAAGCTTGGTGGTGAATGGAATAAATCCTTAATAAGTGTATTTATGTTATTTGTTGTTTTTAATGCTATAACTTTTAATTGATTTTCCTTTGTCTTCAGTTCTTCTTCACTTTTCCCATTGATGGCTTCTCTTAACTTCTTAATATATCCTTGAATCCCCCGTGCAAAGTATTGTAGCCTTAATCGGAATTCCTTCAACTGTTCTGGGTCCTTGATTAAAAATTCTGGTGATTGCTTACCAAGTTTATGGAAAGCATACATTAGACATTCTACATGACTAAATTGAAGTTTTGGTACTTCAGTAACTTCGGTGTCTGGTGGAAGAGGCATGAATGTCTAAAAAAACATTGATATTGCAGACAGTTATTTTTTACAACGGAATTCACAATTATTTTTATCAATAATAAGATTTAAAACTTACAATCAAAGCATTGTAGAGTTGCTGTACTTTTTCTTCAGGTTTTTCTAATTTACCACAATATTCTGCCAATTCAGCAAGTAATTTTAACAGTTCCAGTTGGACATCTCTTCCATCAGGTGAAGATATTAGTGATAAATGAGGCAACACTTGCATGCAAATGTAGGAAACAAACTTTGAAGAATTAACCTGAGACTGAAAAATAAAAAAAAGCATTTTTAATATTTAACATATTAAAATTCTTTCTTAGCAAATACTGTAATATGATACTTACACTAAAGTATGGAAGAGCATGTTTGATACATTGAATAAGTCTACTGCATTGTTCTAAGTTACTGTGTTTGAAGGGCACACTAAGTTCTGCTTGTTCAACGGCTATGTCTACCAATTCTTGTTGTCCGTTAACAGTAGAACCTAGTCTAGTCCATGCTAATATTTCCATTATATTGTGAAATTCAGCAGCAGTAACATCCTGTAATTAATATAAATTTGTAAGTAAAGGTATAAACTTTTTGAACGATCAAATGTTGAATTTAAGCACATCATGAAAAAGGTATTCACCTGCAGAACTTTTTTACATTCAGTTATGAGAACATCTTCTGGTTCTTTGGTTATGACATCACGACCCAAAGTTTTTAGCTTGTTGGATAAAAATTTGATGCAGCGTTCCCTAGTACCATCATCACCACTAAGGATTTGGAAGAAGAATCCACTTATAGCTCCTAAAATACATACATTCAATTTTATTAAAAATTAGACTCACTAATTTAGTTAGAAATCTCACATTCTGTTTAATTAATTTTACAATATATTGCTAAACTTACCTTTTGGATCGTTCTTTATCAATGTCATAATACTATTGTGAACAACATCTAATTCTGATGAATCTTGAGCAAGTAACAGTTGTGCTAATATGTCTGCTATTCTTGCTGTATGTTCTTTATTGTCTTTGCACAATGATGGCAAATCTTTGATCGCTTGTTTTCTTATCTAAATTAAAAATATATTTAATTAGATAAAATAGTTCATTTTATAACATTCTCAATAAAATAGCAGTAAATTTTTCAAAACTCACCGACATATCTTCATCTTCGCAAAGATCCAAATGTGCGTCAATAGCTTTATCAGATAACTTAGGAAAATGTTTGAAAAATCTAGCAATGAATTGTGAGGCTAATCGCTTTTCCTTTGGAGTGCCTTTTACAGCCTTTAAAATTTCTAAGTACTCTGCCTCATGCTGAAAAAAAATTAAAACATTTAGATATTTTTTCTTTTACTTTGTGATCTAAAAATCTTTAATACTTCAGTATTTAAGTCTTTTTTTTAAATACTGCCAACTGCACATGCAAGATACAAATTAAACAGGTAGATACATTTCATTTACTATTGTTCGAAAGCAATCAATCGTCCATGAAACCCAAGCATACTGATATAAATGGAATGTTTACTAGGTGCTATGCATTCCAAGTACTTACACTTCTTAAACGCTAATCACTAAGTAACAATATATTGCAACTTTAAGTATTTATATTTAATTTATTTGTATTTTCCTTTAAATCGTGCTAATTGCAGAAATATAAAACCTTTGCTACAGGATATCTTTAATAATAAACTAAATTAAGATTTTCTAGTGGAAAGTTTTAATGACACCTCTACGAATGCAAATAAAAATAAAAAAATCAACGTTCCAGATTTTCTCACTGGAGTTATAAAAGTTTTAAGGTTATCAATTTACAGAAAAATCTCATATTGAAACGAATATTTATAGCGTCGGCCATTTAGGTATACACGAGCGAACAACGACGTTCATTTACACAAACTCTAAGTGTGAGTATAAAATGAAAATTAACGATCCAAAACTACTCGATGCCCTAATACAGGCATCTCCCCCACAAGGCGGTATCCTCTACTCTACAGAACCGCCTATATGTATAGGTGTTACTCAACTGCCGCTGCCGTATTACCGTCTATGCATTCTAAAGCATGTAAATGCATGGGAAACTCGTCGGAACAGGCGCGCGACGTCAATTATCAAAATTAACGAGCCCCGAAGGCAATTTCGCTGGATTTTAAAGGAAAAAGGCGTTCCTACCTCGGACAGCTTGTCTTTGGCGTCGGCGAGCACGCCAAAATTCTTGTACAACTTCTCGATGCTGTCGGTGCTCATGATGACGAGGCGATGGGGTCCGCTTCAACTTCCACGGCGACGACGACGGCGAACTTGCATGCAGCCCGACGATTCCCGGAGAGTCAAGGCGACGCTTGCACTGCAGATCAGCGGCAAATTGCGATTCTTACTGCGAGGCGACACACTCACCGGTCGCGCAAACACACCCGACCACGCTGAACGTTCGACGAAAGATGGCCGGAAAGGCTACCTTGGGCTGCCGCATATATACGCCGCTTGCAGCACCCTTCGAGAGTAGAGTGTATGCGGCGGCCGTCGGTACTACCAACTTCGGCGGCGGGAAGCGATGTTGCCTATTTTTGCCAATTTCCTCTTGTGTGTAGGCGTAAATGTGTGTACACGGGGCTATGGTAGTAGTAGTAAAAGTAGGGCCCGATTTTTGTACCTGCGTTATAAGAAGGGTCGGGTGGGGAAGTCCCAAAGGGGAGGGTTGCTTGTAAACAACTGTAACGGTAATTAAGAATTTTCTGGAATGGAAAAATTTGTTTTAAAATTAACCACCTTGTAGTATTAATTTATTTAAAAACTAAATTGTTATAAATACAGAATAAGAAGTGGGTGTTACTTTTTACTATAATAATAAATAACGTAAGAAACGATTTTAAAATAATTTATTTTTGTAAATATAACCTGCTTGTTATATTACATATTGTAGATATATGCAGTTAAAAATTTTGTTAAATTCTTAAAAAAAAAAAATTATTTTGTAATATTTAGTTGAATTAACAATAACTTTGTAGCTAAAAAATTGTATTTTGTGAATTTAACTAAAGATTATCACTTGATTAAACTGCAAATATTTAATTATAAACGGACTATATAATTTTGTAAGGAGAAGTGATTTAATATTTTAAAATAGTACTTAAAAAAATTTATATTTATCATCATTACTCCTTAGTTAATACGAAAGAATTTCGCAATCGTTTTAATTGGTATCTTGTTTTACATAGAATCACGGCTATAAAATCGAGCTACAAATCCTTTTTCTTATCTTATAAAAATAATTAAGAAATAACGTTTACACATTTATTCATCAAGTCAACAAATTTCATTTGCCGCCACTAATCCGTCAAATTGGCAACTCTGCGTGAATCGCCAATGAAAAAGGCTTAGTGCTTGTTTTCAGTGAAACTCCTCGACGACGAACGGCGTCTCCTACTCTCCCAATTATTATTGACATACTCGCACAATAACATCGCAGTATAAACAAGCCAGCGCGAGGCAAACTACTGTGAAAAATAGGAATCCAATTAAATGGACAAACGACAGCAGTGGCACGCTTAATAAATTTAACGGAGTGACATCGGGGATACCGGAAGTAGCGGTAAGGATACCCTTCGCAGCGGCGGAAGTGTTTGTCATTGGTGCGGTGCGCAGTAGGCAGAAAAGTAGGCGGACCTGCGGCGCGTGTCCGGGGCTCGCATCTCGACCCGCCGTTGTGCCGGGCTTATAAAGCGCGCCATTTTGTTTGTTTCCCCATTTCCAAAAGGGCCGAAAAATCGACCAGGGCAACCGCAGCAAGTTTCGATCAAACTTTTCGGCGAGTCGACGGTATTCTGGTGTCAGGCCAGCGGGGACTCAGGCAGTGAAATTCCCTCGTCCGCGTCTCGTACGTGAAAGGCACTCGGCATCATGTCGCACGGAGGTGGTGGCGGTGGCAGAAACGAGTGCAGAATTTACGTGGGGAATCTGCCTCCGGACATCCGCACCAAGGACATCCAGGACCTTTTCTACAAGTTCGGCAAGGTTTCTTTCGTTGACCTGAAGAATCGCAGGGGTCCGCCCTTTGCCTTTGTCGAATTCGACGATCCCAGGTAAGTTGCTGCTCGACGAGGGCTGCAGTATGTGCTCGCACTAAAACATTTTCTAATGTAAGAACTAATCTGCATTGTAACACTGCGTTAATTGTAAATTTTAATTATGCATAATGCCTCGAACGGAAGGCCGATTAGGAAAACATGTAAGAAGTAAAGTGTTTTGAATCCATAAAGTTTTGTTTTTTATACTCGTATTGTTTTTTTTTCTTCGTTATTTTTTTTTTTAAATCTGGTTAGTCATTCTGTTGTAAACACATTTGTTTTTTTTCTTTATCATTGCACTAGTTACAAACAAAATGTAAAATCCTCAGCCACTTTATTTTATTTTCAATTAAATTTTATAATTGGGGTTATTTGTTTACGTACAGTTTACATTGTATCGTTTTATTTAGAGATGCAGAGGATGCTGTCCATGCACGAGATGGATACGATTACGATGGATACAGACTCAGAGTGGAGTTTCCACGAGGAGGAGGACCGAGCAGTAATTTCCGAGGAGGTAGAGGGGGAGACAGCAGCAGAGGAGGAAGAGGTGACATGGGCAATTCCAGAGGACGTGGACCTCCAGCTAGGAGGTCTCAATACAGAGTACTTGTCACGGGTTTACCACCTTCTGGTAGCTGGCAAGATTTGAAAGATCACATGAGAGAAGCTGGAGATGTCTGTTTTGCGGATGTTTATAAAGACGGCACTGGAGTGGTTGAGTTTTTACGTTATGAAGATATGAAATATGCAGTTAAAAAATTAGATGATTCACGATTTAGATCGCACGAGGTAAATACTAAAATTCTACATATATTTTTTAAATAATTTCCTATTATCTGTTACTGTTAATTTAAATATGTAAATAATAACTATCAATCAATTATTATAATTTATTTGTTTTTAGGGTGAGGTAGCTTATATAAGAGTCAAAGAAGATCACAGTGGTAGTGGTGACCGAAGTCGCAGTGAAGACAGAGATAGAGGACGCACCCGTTCTCGAAGTTACAGTCCTCGTAGAAGGGGTTCACCAACATATTCACCATTGCGTAAAAATTATTCGCGATCCAGGTCACGTTCGAGGTCTCGCTCATATGATTAGAGTGTACGTATAGTATACACTGTACTCTATCTTAAAAATGAATCAGCATATTTTTGCTTCTGCGCTATGTTCGGATATGATAGAGTTTTTTTTTTTTTTACTAATTGAAAAACTCAAGTACTGAAAATCAATTACCAGTTTTTTGGAGTTTTTCAATTATTTATGTTAACCATAAACTTGTGAATACACTGCAAATAATGCAGTTGAATTATTGTTCATTTGAATTTATTGCCAATAGATCGTCATGTTGTCTTTTTTATGATTAATCTAATGAGCCAGTTGAATGCTAAATCAAGAGATGCATAAATCACTTTGTACTTGTACGTTGTAATGATGCATTCCTTTACACTTATCAATATGTACACGAATCAAATATTTAAAAAGTTAAAAAATACAATTAAGGCACTTACAAATATAAACATTAAACAGCATATTCACCTTGTAAAGTATAGATACTTAAAATTGTACATTTTATAAGTGTACTTGAATAATGAATTCATCACAACGAAATTTTGACGAAGTATAAAAAGAAATGAAACAATATTTTTTTTTTAACATTTAAACGCTGTATAACAAAATTGATTTTTACTTAATTCATTAGCTTTATCTTTTTGAATTGTCCAATACAATTAAAAGATTAGCTTAGTACTAAGATGAAATAATTGTATAGTAAATTAAAGAGACATTTTGCATAAAATTTACTATAATAAATTGACGCCATTGAAAATTTAATCATTACACTTTCAAATTACTTTAATTTTTATTAAAGAAATTACTTTTCAATCTTTTTTTTTCTTTAATCCATGTAAATTTGTATGTGTGATGATACAAAATTAAATTATCAATATGGTAATAGATTATGAATTTTTAAATTATTAGATCCCTTCAATGATTGAAAATTATTTATTTTCTATCAAAGTAAGAATTAAATTATTTTAACGAACAAACAAATAAACACAGGCATAATAAAATTATTTAATAATAATAGTATGTTTTCAATGATAATCAACTAATGCATTTTTTCTTCTTTTGTATATTGGATTGGATTGTATCACAATGAATGAAATACCTGAAACCCACACACGATGATCTTGCTTCTTGGATGGATTGTGCGCACGCGACGCGTTGCTTTGGACGGATTTTGCGCGGAGAGCATAAGAGTCGTCGGGGAAGGATCGCGAGGATAGGATAAAAAGCGAGGATATTGTTAAGATAAAGGATTTTTCGCGAAGAGGATATTGAAAGGATCAAAGTTCGTTTTGCAAAAAGGATCAGACTTTTATTTTTAAGGAGCATTTTCTGATTAGAAAGGATTTAAAGCACCATTCCCAAGTTTTGTAGCGAATCAATTTGCATAAAGGATTTGCCCGCTTCACAACTGCCTGTATCACACTTGGATGTACACACTTGAACAATTGACTTTTTCTGCTTTTTTTCGTTCTCTCTCAAAGACTTAGTGAAAAAAAACCTCAAAGTTCAAGTGAAAATTCATGTTCAAAGGAGTCACTGAAGAGGAAATTCAAGAATCTGTATAAAATGTATCCTACAAAGTCTTGGGAATCTGTGTTTCATTGCATTTTGTGTACCTTAAGGATTTCGAGGATAAAAATAAGACTTACCGCAAATTATTTTCACACAAGAGGATTTCATCGTAGCCGTTCTGCTAATGATGCATTCCGATAATAATCATTTTATGATTGAAAAAAATGGATTTTCACGTCGCATTAGAAAATACTTGGATTTCGCATGCAGCATAGGATTATCCTCGCGGGATTAATTTGGATTTCGAATCATGGATTTACTTGTGAAACAAGAGGAGATGAGGAGTTTCGATTCCTCGATTTCAATCTTAATTTCATTATTTCAAAGGAAATTGTTAACGGATTGCGTAGGATTGGTTTCTTCGTCAATCATTGGATACTTTTGAAGATTTGCCGGAGGATCTAATTCCACTCGATTCAAAGGTATTTGTATGTCGGTTTTGTTAATCGAGATGCCTCATCTTCTAAAGTTATGCATGCAATGCTTTTATGTTCTTCCTTGAACTTAAAACTATTTACTACTACTTATTCTCTATTTAATTTTCGTAATGTCGCTGGATGCCCGAACACATTAATAATTTTTTTAACGATTCTCGCCATGATTATATTTAACAATTTTTCATATTAATTATCTCACGTTTAATTCGACAATTCACTGGATCATTTAAATCGTTCATTTATTCATTTTCAGGATTTCAGTAAGTAGTTTATAGTTCAATCTCACGGTGTCCGAAGATTCGTTTAAAATGGTAAAGGGGAATGTACATAACGATCGTATTCTTAAATTTATTTAAAATATTTTTTTCATTAATCACAGTTAATTTAACGTTATTATAGCTGCAAATTTCAATTTCAATTTCAATTAATTTTACGTACAGAAACGACTGTTCGGTTTTATTTTTTATCGCGTATGATTTCACATAGTAAAAAATTCATTCATCATAAAAAAAATTATCAATCTAAAACTTTATTTTTAATTTGCTTACTATAAAACAAATAATCAATTTGCTTGTAGATATGTAGCTTATTTATCCCCATTAATGGCGTAACAAATTAGCTCAATTTATCGCATGATGTAAAAGTAAAAAAGCATTAAACGTTAAAAGAATTTAAATCATTCTTAAAACCACACAAATGACTTGTAAATATCTTAAGTCCAATGAATACCTTTCACTCGTATAATTTTTTATATTTATCAAAATCTTGTTATCCACCATGTACATACAAGTAAATCTCAATATTTTATGTGTGCGTCTAAATCCATATAGTCGAGATAAAATTCTTATGACAGTATGGTCCAAAAAAATTGACGTTTTAAAAGAAGCAGGAAATTTTTTGAGAAATGATGTGCATTTGATCGACGATGACACTCATGGGAACGGCGTTCATTGGGGAGAACTCCAAGACGAAGAGGAATGAATACAGAGAAGGGTAAAGCGTGAAACGATAATCCAACAATCATCCCTCGCACGTGGATTGAAGAATACATTGTAATATAATTTTTTAACAGAACTTAAATTTTATTTATTTCTTATTTCTGTTTTGAGAAAGTATAAAATTAATATTCTATTAGGAAGCTCCCGTTTGTGAAACTTATGAAACAAATTATTTCTGTAACAAAAGCAGGGCTTCAATCATCATTATCAGAAAGTAATTGTTATCACTCTTTAAATTATCGAAATTTTATAAAAAAATAATGTTTATTACTAGATGTCCGCTCATAATTTGCAACTTGTAAAGCAAGAAAGCATGATTATTCCACTTTTTGAGTATATATTTTAAGTATTTTATACTATTTTGGAAAGTTTTTTTTTTAAGGAACATTTAAATTCTTATTATTAAACAAATAATTCGATATGAGTTTCAAATAATGAGTAATGACATACTATTTTCACTTACTATGTTAACAAAGTTTTTTTACCAACTTATAAATCAATAAAATGAAGCTCGACAGTTTTCGCATTTAACAAGCCAGTGAAACAGTGTAAAATAAAACTTGAATGAAACAATTTTTTATAGAAAAATTGTATAACAATGATACGTTAACAAAAATTTTGCATGACAATGACACTGGTTTTCTTTTCTTTTGCGCCACTGCGCTGTCTAATTATTGATTTTTTCTTTCTGTATTCACTTCTACGTTCTTTCAATATCTTTATATCTTCCTTTGTATGTTACACTCTGTGTCTTATTCTTTGTAAATAGCATGTGTTATTAAATTGGTGTAATAGGATAGTAATAATTATCATTATTTAAAAATATAATTGAAATAAATATAATGTTTTAAAAGTAAAATTGCATTATTTGCTTATAAAAAATGGCTTAACCGATCGTATTGATCCTATATGACCTTCTGTAAAAAAACCTGGCATCTAGAATCTATTAAATTGAATTTAAAAATAATTTTTACTTGGCGAAATAATATTATAATTTGCTTATTACTTGTACTTAATGGTGGGATTAAATCTTATTTATTAAAAAAAAAAAGAAAAAAAAAGAACAAGAAAACACAAACAATTGCATACATTTTACGTACACTTAAAATTTCTAAAGCAATTGCCTAATTGAAATATATATAACAATTCAGCGCACGTTTATCGAGTGGACAAAACTTCTTCAAAATTCACAATGAAAATATTCTCGTACGTTAAACGGTGAGTCCGAAGCAGCAGCAGGAATTCATCGAACATCTTCAAAATGCAGCTCAATATTCCTTTATCAGTTATTTTTATGAAATGCAATATTTATTATTAATTAAGAAAATAAAATTTATAAACAAACAAGAAAAATCTGGCTAAATAAAATGGTTGTAGTTAACATTTCGATTTTAATTGCACTACCCCGAATAGCCGTACAATTAAGACAATGAATTATTTCACTCGCTCTAAAAGAGTGTAAAAACCAATGTACTACACGAATGCTTGTTATACATAGTCCAGAAGTAAGCTGAGGACGTTAAACTTGAAAAAAAAAAACAAATAGAATTTTTTGTTTATTCGAAATTTGACGAATAATATATTTTAGTTCAATGCGCTATCTGCTATTCGGGTATCTAATAAAAAATGTCAATAGCGGAGTTTATCAAGGAATGATGTAAATTTCAGAGGCTGTTGAGGTATGCTCGGCAATGGAAGATTAATAATAAACATTATCGTTCAAGTGCACGAGACAAGGTATAAACACATTACAAAGAGATATTAATTTTTGACTGACAGCACCTCTTTCGTATCGCCGGAGAGGATAGAAAAGTCGGGGGGAGTTTTTGCCTCTGACGCGCGCTCACGGAACGATAAATTGACGTTTATAAACTATTTTTCTGCATCTGATCCGGGAGGAAAAAATAAACATTGTCTGGACTTCTAGACACTGATCTCACTTTCGTGCTACATTGCACCAGCTAAGCACTTCCAAAAGATAAATTAATATCGCAATAAAATGAAGCGGGTGAAAATAACTAAATGAATTTTTTTTTTTGATAACTCGAGTATCACATAAAAATCAGTGCAATTTGCAAACAAAGAATATTAGATGGATTTTTCAAGAATCTTATGATATTAATCAGAATTTCATCAATGGCGAAAAAATTATAGCGAGCACATGTTCGGGAAAGAGTTGAAAAAGAAGTTTATTCTTATTTTGTATACAAAGTAATTCGATGGACAATATGTTATCAATAAGTATGAGTAAATAATTAATCAGCTATAAATATATAAGTAATTAGTGCAATGCAATTTATTTTTTTTTAAGACTTGGTATCTTAATTCACGAGTAGTTTATCAAAGAAATGAATTTATTAAATCATTTGCACTACATAGTTGCACTTCTGATTGAGTTTAACATAGAAAACAAATAAATTTAAAACAGTATCTGTCAGCAGGGGAGTAAAGTATATCAGCGGGGTAAGGTCGTACGAAAGAGAATAAATCGGCATTATTAAAAAATTAAAATAATTATTCTTGAATTTGTGATAAATATCTCTATCCTAAGGATCCTATTTATTTTAAATAAATAAATAAATAAATTTTTCTCAAGTAGTACGGACCACTAAGTTATATTTGAATATTTTCAAAGAAACTTTAGTTGAAACTTTCAAAGTTAATAATACTTAAATATAAATTTCTAACTGTCTATACACAGTTGTATTATTTGTCAGTACATTTTAATTTCTTAAAATATTAATTAGTTAATTATCAAGAACTTTTCAGAAAATTTTTGACAAAGAAACATAGGGAACGTAGCAACAGAATTATTTAAAATATTGTATATTTTAAAAATCTGATAAAAAGTGGTACGATTATCCACAAATACTTTCTTAAAAGTTCTCAGTAAAATTTCACTATTTGAATAAGTGAATGGCTTTTCAATTTTTAACCCTTTAATGCCGGACTGTTCTTAAATGTAATTTCTTTATTTTCTTAGTAGTGCTAGAAATAAAGAAAAAAATACTAAAACAATGATTTTTGTTAATAAACTTTTACATGTACAACATAAACAGACAAATAATAATCGAATAATACTATTTATACTTCCAAGAAGACATTCTAAAAAATTCGCGCTGCATTAAAGGGTAAAACACACGAAGAGAAATGTTATAATAAAAATTACTATATTCCGTAGAAACAGTGGGGTATACCCGATCTATGTTGATTTTTACTATAAAATATACTGAAAATTCGTATGTACATAGCAAAAATCGCTATTTATATAGTAAAAATTACTTTTAGTATTTTTTATAGTAAATTTTTCATAAATTGAGTATATCCCACAGATCCTACGGAGCATAGTAATTTTCACTGTAACATTTCTCTCCGTACAGTGAAAACGGAGGTTCACTTTATAGTCAATGGATAATCACTATTAAAAAAGTGAAATATTTATTATTTCAGAAGTGAAAATCCATTCACTTATTCAAACAGTGAAATTTTTAGTGAGAAGTTTTAAGAGCGTAGCGACCGGACCGACAATGCGTTTATCTGCTTTTTTACTTCGATCGAAGTATCGCTAAAATTCTCGAGAGAACATCGCAATCAACGTATATACGTTATTCGCCCGCGCGGTAGAGTTCGTGACCTTAAAGTCGAGGGGGTGCACTGCGGTAGTGTAACCTGCGAATTCGGTCCGATATAAAAGGGGCAGCGAGCAGCATCCAAAGCACAGTTCGCTTCGTCGCAAGCTCCTCGGCTCAGCAACGACCCTCCATTGCCTCCCAGCAAAATTCTCCGCGAACTTCAAGTTCTCAGCGCATCAGAAGCCATGGACCGTTGGGTTAACAAAATCGCTCTCGTCACCGGTGCCAGCAGCGGAATCGGCCGTGCCGTCGCCGAACTGCTCGTTAACAACGGCATCAGGGTCGTTGGTATCGACAGCCGCGTTGACAAGCTCAAGGTTACTTTCTTTGCACTTTCGTTTTTTCCTTTTTTTTTCCCCGCGTAAAAAAATTTAAGTTAGAATAAAGTTTACCCAAGTTCACGTTTGGCGGTCGTTGATATGAACATGGGCAATGAGACTAAATGATAAATAATTTTGCAATACTTTATATACAAACTTCAGATGAAGTTTTTTTTAAATTTAAAAGGCGTTCACATGACGAACGTTAAAAACAAATAAATGTAAAAAATTATTTTCTATAACTTCAGCGGTAATTTATCCGTTTATATCGCACATCTACAAACTTCTATAAATTATATAAGAAGCAAGTTCGGTAAAGTCTCATTGCCCATGTTCATAAACTCTAGGTAAACTTTGTCCTAACTTATTTTTTATGCGGTTTTCTTTTATATTCAGTGGGATATACTCAACTTATGAAAATTTTTACTATAAAAATACTAAAAATTCCTACGTACATAGCAATTTCTACTATATAAATAGCAATTTTTGCTATGTACATAGGAATTTTTAGTACATTTTATAGTAACAATCGTCATAATTCGAGTTTGTCCCATTGTTCCTACGGAATATAGTAATTTTTACTATAACATTTCTCTCTGTGTAAACGATGATGCTCGATACTCAATTTAGGAAACATAAAAGATGATTTTTATTTCTGAATAATAAAAAAAAAAAATTGTTGTGCTTTGGATTTTTAGGTTTTGGTCGACGAATGGAAAAACAAGCCTGGCAAACTCATCCCTCTGCAGTGCGACTTGGGCAATGAGGCTGAGATCGTGAGAAGTATTGAGTGGGTAGAGAAGAGCCTGGGCGTCGTGGAAATCTTGGTAAACGACACTGGTGTCCAGATGCCCACTTTGCTCGTCGAAGGCAACCTCGAGGAATGGAGAAGAACCCTGGAAGTCAATGTTCTGGGAGTTGTCATTCTCACCAGAGAAGTGCTCAGACTTATGAAGAAAAAAGGTGAATTCTTTTTCATCTCATTAAAACTTCATCTAAAAAGTAAAGAAATTTCCTCATTCAATCGGTGCATTTAAATTTTCATTTTCAGGGATGAATAATGGATTGATCATTAATATTAACGACATTGGAGCCACCAACACCATCAGTGGATTGAACAGAATTTTGAGCGGCCGTGGCTCCTCGACTGCTTACCTGACCAGTCAAAGTGGTCTTCTTGGTCTCACCGAGAACCTCCGAGTGGAACTTGCCATGCTTCAATCCAACGTCAGAGTAGTCGTAAGTTTCATGAAAGGACGACAAGATATTTGTAGGTTCATGGTAATCGACCATATTTTATTAAATATTTTTTTGTTTTTAAATTGCAGAGTATTCTCCCGGGACTCGTCGAGACCGAAGGTACCGAGCAGATTTTGCGGAGAAAAATCTCGCATGGCTTTGAAACCCCGAGATGTTGCTGAAGTTGTTATTCTCACTTTGCAGACTTCCGATTCAGTTCTCATCCAAGACTTGGTCCTTACACCTGTTCGCGACCTTGTCCTTTAAATTTATTTATTAGGTGTATAGAATATTTGACTGTGAAAACTACAAAAAAAAAAGAATTTAATATTGTTTGCAAAGAAATTGATTTGAAATAAATGCATATATTTTTTGTATAATCAAAAGTTTTTTAATTTATACCTTCCTCCAATTAGCATATTTAATCCTTCTATAAAAAATCCAAGGAGATTTCATTGTAGTCAGTATTTCTCCTGATGGATTGGTTGAACTGTAGATGTTAATTTTTTCAAATAGTTTGTTGTGATAATATTTATAAAGCTAATCCACATTTCCCTGACCTATTTCATTAAAATCTCAAAAGATCTTTTGTTATAAAAAAAAATTGTACGATTTGATTGCAGATTATTGCAGAGACAGAGGCTCAATTAAATCGTTCAGGATAATTATTACATATATATATATTTGCAATCATCTTTGTTTATTAAACTTGTTTAAAGAAGCTGCATGAGACGCTATTAAGTGATGGATTTCGAAATCACCTTAAATTTATTAGCATCTGCAAGAACATGAAATGAAAATGTTGGAGAACTGCTATATACAGGTCAAGATGGTACGAAATAAAAAGGTTGATTCTTTATGTTTTCAGTATCCTTTATTCTTCTGTTTCATAGGTATTGGCCTCGGACTGCTTTGGACTGCATCGAAATTAAAGTAAAATTATACTTTACTGTTTTTCCTTATGTAAAAAAATCTAGATAAATAAAAATGTTTTTTTAAATTGTATTTTATTTACTTTTAATGTTACTGCAATAAATATATAATGAATGTATTTCCTTTAGCCTTTAACTTTCTATCTCGATGTGAATAATTTAATGTCTTTATTCCGAAATTAATATGCAGTGATGATTATCAAAATTAATATATGAAACTAACTTAAGAGCGTTGAAAAAACGATAAAATTTAATATTTGCAGTTTTAAAACTGCTTAAAATTCTGCTACTTATCTCAATATAAAATATTAAAAAGTTGTTTACAACCGATTTGAAAGACTATGTACATTTTGGTGGATATTAAAAAAAAGAGGCACATATTGGTGTATCTTCTTGAGAATTCGCTGTCAGATGAAGAATAATCTGCATCTCACTTATGCTTACACATTTTGCATAAAAATATCAATTTTGTTCAGAATATTAATTTAATTTCCTTTTATTGATTTCCTTTGGCCATACAATTATAGTTGTCATATGGACTATTTTTTTTCGCCTAATTTTGCATATAACGTCACAATAATTATTTATCATCCCTTGTTTATTGTACAAAAAAAAAATCAGAGATAGATTATTCCCTCTGTAGTTAAATACGATTTATTCGAATTATCTGAGAAACTGATGTTACTATGTTGAAAAATTGCAGCATCTTCCAAATTTTATAAAAAGTGTAATACAATTGATTTAGTTTACCACGATGAGGCTATTTTAATATAACTTTATAGTAAATTGCATATTGCCAAAAATTGCATATGGATTGGTATCTCTTTATTACTATATGTAAGGAGAAAATTAAAGCAAAGAAGAAAAAAGAAAATGATGAATTAATAAACGTGCAATACATTTTTTCTATTAAAATTAAATTATCGCATAAGTGTTATATTGTAAGTTACCTTATATTGTTCTTTTTTTTCTTTTTCTTTTTCTTTTTTTTTTCTTTTCCTTTCTGTTCTTTTCTGTTTTATTTTAAGTAAGTCTTAGATTTAAGTCTTTTAGTTTATATTGAGCCAGACCAGCGCACAGGAAAATTTTTCCTCTGCTGGATTACTATTGTAATACGATCATGTAACAACTGATTTTAAATAAATAAAAAAAAATAATTAAAATTTAAAAAAACTATAATTTCATTATAATTTCTAATTAATTCTGCAAGCAAAAAATAAAAGTACAATTTGAATAGTTAGATTAATAAAATCGTTTGTTCCATTGATCGTAAAACAATGTTAAAAGAATAAAAAAAATCTTTCTGTAACGCCGTAGTTGTAAAAAAGTTAAAAAAAAAAAAACGATGCAATAAAGTGACAAATTTATGTCACCCCTAGACAGACAATTAATAATTCCCTGTTATTGCATGATCGCTTATCTCTCTCTTTTAATTTTAACCGCGGTATCGGCGAAGTTTTTCAAACAACATCTCATTCAATAAGGTATATGCTTTAATCGCCCGCGCGATAGAGTTCACGACCTTGTAATCAAAGGGGTGCAGTCAGTCTACGAGTCCGATCGGCCAAGCCGGTATAAAAGGGGCAACGAGCAGCACCCAAAGCACAGTTCGCCTCGTCGCTCCTCCAGCAACGACACTCCTTTGCCTCCCAGCAAAATTCTCCACGAACTTCAAGTTCTCAGCGCATCAGAAGCCATGGACCGTTGGGTTAACAAAATCGCTCTCGTCACCGGTGCCAGCAGCGGAATCGGCCGTGCCATCGCCGAACTGCTCGTTAACAACGGCATCAGGGTCGTTGGTATCGACAACCGTGTTGACAAGCTCAAGGTTACTTTCTTTGCACTTTCGTTTTTTCCTTTTTTTCCCCCGCGTAAAAAAATTAAGTTAGAATAAAGTTTACCCGAGTTCACGTTTGGCGGTCGTTGATATGAACATGGGCAATGAGACTAAATGATAAATAATTTTGCAATACTTTATATACAAACTTCAGATGAAGTTTTTTTTAAATTTAAAAGGCGTTCACATGACGAACGTTAAAAACAAATAAATGTAAAAAATTATTTTCTATAACTTCAGCAGTAATTTATCCGTTTATATCGCACATCTACAAACTTCTATAAATTATATAAGAAGCAAGTTCGGTAAAGTCTCATTGCCCATGTTCATGAACTCTGGGTAAACTTTGTCCTAACTTAAAATTTTTTATGCGGTTTTCTTTTATATTTTACACTTTGATGCGAGAATTCGTGGGAGGCGTTTTTTTGTCGAGGAATTGATATTGCAGTACATTTCAAGCAAAGTTTTTTTACTGCAGTGAAATTTTACGATTCACTTTTTTTTAAATTTATTTATAGCTGATACGATTAACAGCTGTATAACTGATACCACGTTACATTCGAATAACTTAAATGATTTATTACATTGTATGTGCTTGTATCGATTGCGAAATTGTCGGAAACGGAGAAGTTTTTAATTCTTAATATTTAAGTTAGATAAAAATAATTAATAATTTTTCTCTCAGTTTTAACAACAGCATTAAGGTCGTTGGTATTGCAGCCGCGTTGACAGACTGAAAGTGATTTTTTTATTTTATTCTAGTAATTAAATGATAATGCTCGATACGTAGTTTAGTAAACGAATTGACAAATTCAATTTTTGAATAATTCGAAAGAAAAATGTTTGTGCTTTGAATTTTTAGATGTTGGCCGACGAATGGAAATCCATGTCAGGTAAACTCATCCCTCTGCAGTGCGACTTGGGTAATGAGTCCGAGATCTTGAGAAGTGTTGAGTGGATCGAAAAGAACCTGGGCGTCGTTGAAATCTTGATAAACAATGCCGCTATCCAACTGCCCACTTTACTCGTCGAAGGAAACATCGAAGAGTGGCGACAAACGCTGGACGTCAACGTTCTGGGAGTTGTCATCCTCACCAGAGAAGTGCTCAGACTTTTGAAGAAAAAGGGTAAGTTTTCCTACGTCTTATACAATTGAATAGATTTTTTTTTACTCGAGAACATTTAATTTAATCAGAACCTAAAAATAATACCAGAACAAAAAAATGATTCTTTATCTAATCAGTATGTTCAAATTTCTATTATCAGGACTGAACACCGGACTGATCATCAACATCAACGACGTCGGAGTCTGGAACTCAGTCAGTGGTTTGAACCTGATTTTGGGTGGACGTGGCTCCTCCACAGGCTACCTGACCAGCAAAAGTGCTCTTCTTGGTCTCACCGAAAACCTCCGAGTGGAACTTGCTTTGATTCAGTCCAACGTCAAAGTCATCGTAAGTTTCGATATGTTTTTATTATGCTATAGCGCAGCGATTGTTGATTAAAAAAATGAGTTTTTTTTTTAATTGCAGAGCATTGTACCCGGACTCGTCGAGACCGAAGGTACCGAGCAGATTTTGCGGGAAAAACCTCGTTTGGCCTTGAAACCCCGAGATGTTGCTGAATCCATCATCCTTGTCATGCAAAGTCCCGACACGGTTTTGATTCAGGACTTGGTTATTACGCCCGTCGGTGATATTGTCGTTTAAATTTAATGTTTAAATTATGTAGAATATTTTATTATGAAAAATAACAAAAAAAAGCAGAATTTATATGTATATATAATATATATATATATATTACAATGAAATTTATGTGAAATAAATGCATTTATTTTTTATAAAATCAATTGCTTTTTAATTTTACATCGATCTTTCTCTAATTATAATTTTCAATTTATGAAATACTTATAGACGATTGGAAAAATCGAACTAATAATTTTTACGTAAGAAAATAATACTTTCAAATCGAACTAGAAATTACAATAGATTCTAATCAAACAATTTACAAAAATACTTTAAAAAAATACGATGACTCGAACGATTAATGAACAATTGTTTCTTTACCAAGACTCTCCGACTGGCCGCAAAACAATATCCTGTACCTATACAAAAATAACAAATATGCATCAAGTACGTCTCTGACGTAACAAATTGATCAGAATCATATGCGCTGCAATAATTACCAAAACGTGCGGTGGTAATGACAGAATAAAGGTCACCGCTTCGGCAACGTCGTTCGGTAATAACACTGGCATTGCTGTAAGTACCTCAGGCGTAAAAGCGGAGTAATTGGCCAGAAGCTCAGTGGCCACCACTCCGGGACTGATAGTCTGCATAAAAAGCATTTCCATTACACGCGACTATAATTCGTCGAAACTGCAAAACGTCCTCTTTGTACATTTATCGTAAAAAAGCCACTTTGAAAAAAAATTTAATAAAAGAAATATAAAGCTGTTTTGACGTTCGCAGCGGCAAGTTTATTAGTACGATAAATAAGTAAATGCAGGATGAGAGTACACTGACAAAAGTTTTGGAAAAATTACTATCCAGTCTGGAAGTGAAATCACAAACTGCATCTAGTGAAAAAATTAGCATTCATTATTGTAAATTATACTAAAACTCTGGTAATATTTAGCAATTCTTACTAGAATTCTAGTAATATGTACACGGAGAGAAATGTTATAGTAAAAATTACTATGTTCCGTAGGAACAATGGGACATACTTGATTTATGACGATTTTAACTATAAAAATCGTCATAAGTCAAATATGTCCGCTTGTTCCTACGGAACATAGTAATTTTTACTATAACATTTCTCTCCATGTACTAGACATTCTAGTAAATATTAAAGCAAATAGTAAATATATAAATTATACTAGAGTTCTAGTAATATGTACTAGAATTTCTTACTAGAATTTTAGTAATTGAATTTCTAAGAATTCTGGTAATACAATTTCTTAATAGAATTCTAGTAATATGTACTAAAAATTCTAGTAAATATTAAAGTAAATAGTAAATACATAAATCATACTAGAATTCTAGTAATCGAATTTCTTAATAGAATTCTATTAATATGCACTAGAAATTCTAATAAATATTAAAGTAAATAGTAAATACATATATCATACTAGAATTCTAGTAATCTTTACTAGAAGTTCTTAATAGTAAGAAATTCTAGTAAATATTTCTAGAGTTCTAGTGTAATTTATATATTTACTAGAATTTCTTACTAGAATTCTAGTAATACGTATTACAAATTATAAAGTAAATTCTAGTAATATAGTAAATATTACTAGAACTCTAGTATAATTTATAATACAGAATGGTAATTTTTCACTAAATGCAGTCTGTGGTTCCGCTCCCAGACTATATAGTAATTTTTATTAGAATATTAGTAATTTTTTGAAAATATTTCTCTCGGTGTAGAACTTTACCGAGACTCGGATTTTCGTGCCGACGAGCTCGTGCCGCAAGGTCTGGGCGAGGGCGTTGACGGCCCGCTTGGTCGCGGGGTAGACGTTGAAGCCGGGCACCGCGGGCACCCTCTCGCCGGCCAGGCTGCCGATGTGAATGACGACGGCCTCGCCGCCGCTCTCGCGCATCGTCCGTACGGCCTCGCGCGTACACACGCACAGTCCCAGCACGTTCACCTCGAACACGCTCCGCCAGTCATCCAGGCTCCCATCTGTTCAATAATCGTTAATTAATTAGTGCGGACAATATTAATGATTCCTGCAAACATATACATTTTTCGCTTCCTGGTAGAGGAAGCTTTGTACACGGAGGAGAAATAGTCTTATAGTAAAAATTACTATACTATTTTTTTAACGCAGGGACAGACTCGACAAATGAGAAATTTTACTACAGAAAGTACAGTAAAATGTGCTAGACTTACAGTAAATGTTACTACGAGTCTAGCAAATTTCACTATACTTTTTAGTAAAATTTCTCATTTGTCGAGTCTGTCCCTGCGTTACCAAATAGTATAGTAATTTTTACTAAAACTTCTTTTTTCGTGTAATAGTAAAAAAAGTTTCTCTAAAAACGTGTTAGAAGTTCGTTTTGCGTGTTTCTGAATCATTTTACGATGTTTTTTTTAAAATGTCTGTATGGATGTCTGTTTGTATTGAAAAATTTTTAGAAAAGCCATAGATTTTATGAATTTATTTTTGAGAAATAAATAAGAATGAAACAATACAGAGGGTGAAAATTTATTTAATAATAGCGTTATAATAGTAATATAAATTTTTGAAATTTAGTCTTCGTTTTTCACCATTTACAATTATTTATGGAAGAAGCTATAACTGCCGATATATTGACAGCGGAGTTTTATTATTATTGATTTTACCTAATTAGAAGTTCATTTTATTTTGTTAGGACAAATGTAGTGTAGTTCAGTTTTTTTTTTCAAGTAAAAAAGCGTTAATTAATTAGTATCCAAAGAAATATGAATGAATGCTCAAATGTAAAGCTTATCAACTTCGTACTATACATATTTTTTTATTACTGAGAAATTGTACATTTTTTAAGAAAGGAGAGAATTTAATTTACTTAACGAGTATCGATTTGAATTATTTTTTTTATAAGATAAGGTTTTTCCTAGTCACTGAATATCTTATGCAAAAAAATTATCGTCAGTCAATTTGTTACTTTTCTGTGAAGAATAATTATTATACTCTTAACGGATAAATTATAACTTATCCGTTAAATATATACTTTAAAATTTAATAATATAACAGGAAACTTTAAATGTATATTACAGGAAAATCTAAAAAAATCGCAGTTCGCTGGTGTTTGTCTTTACCGGATAGGGTGGTCTCTTTGGTAATACCGGCGTTGTTGACAAGCACGTCGATCGAGCCGAAATTCTCTATGATCCAAGCGAAGGCGGTCGTGACGTTCTCCTCGTTCGTCACGTCGCACTCAACGGCATGCAATTTCGCCTCAGGGTCGTCGGTCAATTCCTTGATTTTTTCGACTCGGCGCGCCAGCCCAACCACGATTAATCCTGCCAATCAAGCCGACGTTTTTATCGATTCATTAGTACCCCCTTTGGCTGCATTGTTGTCCACTATGTTTAGAACAATTACTCGATTGTTTATAAAATTACGTCGATCGGTGAAGCTAAAAATTTGTTGTGCATACTATCAACCACTAATAGTAAATTATATTAAAAATTTTGAATTATCGATAGTTAGTCTTTCATAAATCTGGAAATTAAATATTTTAAGTAGTAACAGTCGGTTTAGGCAAGACGATGCAAACTACTAGTTTGATTATATATTCAATTTTTTTTATTTCTTACATTTTCCTTAAAGCTGGAAACGAGATATTTTAAGTAGTGAAAGTCCGTTTAGGTAAGACGAGACAAGCCATTAGAATAGTTGTATTCAATTTTTTTTTAATTGAACGAAGAAAATTGTATTCTTTTTATTCGATGGTTCTGTAAGTATGCATGCGCTGATTTAAAAAATATCCACTTTTTAACGGGTTTAATCATCTTTTTACGCGACGTAATAAGATAGTATATTGTTACATTAAGGTCAAACCTGTTTTGATTGGCTTCACCGACATTTCATAATACATGATACTTTAAAAAACAAAGACTCAAAAACGTAACATCTCAGTAACACATAATTAAAAAAATTGCCATTCTAACTATAAAGTTCGCAAATTAAACTACGCACCGAAATTACGTACGTTTGATCTATATAGTAAACGTAAAAAAGTGAATGTACAGTACATCCGACAAAGCATAATCACCATAGAATTATTAATTAATCTTTCCGAAAAAGTTTTTTCCTCGAGATAAAAAAATGAATAACATTAAAAAAAATACTTTAAAAACTTTAAAAAAAATCAAAGAAAATGGTATAGTATAGTACACTCACGAAAAGAGGTTCTTAGTCTTAGTAGACGAATTCAAATAACCATTAATTACTTAATTTTAAAATGAATTTAATAAATTGAAGAATATGTCTGCTTCATTATAATTCTCAATAAATTTACTAGAAGAATACAATCTGCTGAATTTTATTGTATATATATGCTAATTATTAGTATTTTTCTGCTTATTAGAGACTTTTTATTTATTTAATTCGTTTTCCTTTTTATGATATTAAATGGCAACTAATGGTTAACGATTCAATTTAGAATTTATCATGCAGTCAATTTATTCCAAGACGAAAATCTACCGTGCAAATTTGAAAATGTGAAATTCACTGGGAAAATGTGAATAGTGACTTTTAATACATGAAATTCTATTCATATGCTAAATATGTGATCGATTTTTCACATAAAATTTGTCACATTTTCAGATTCAGAGAGTACTTAGTCGAAGATGAATTCATTTAGATTTTAGCAAGTTAATCGTAAACGATGGTCCGCTTACGACGGCATAAATATACACGGAGACGAATGTTATACTTAAAATTACTATATTCCGTAGAAACAATGGGACATACTCGACCTATAACTATTTTTACTATAAAACATACTAAAAATTCCTATGCACATAGCAAAAATTGCAATTTATGTAGCAGAAATTTATAGTATTTTTTATAGTAAAATTTTTCATAAGTTGGGTATATTCCACTGTTCCTGCAGAACATAGTAAAAATTTTTCTATAACATTTCTCTCCGTGTAGGTTTAACTCTTATAATATGTAGATTTTTCAGTGCTATTCAGTGGATTCTTCTACCGCTTAGATTAACTTCTTGCGAGTGTACATAGTACCTTGTTCAAGCAGTTTTTTCACAATAGCAGCACCGATACCGACGCTGGCCCCGGTGACGACGGCTACCCTGCCATTCCACCGCTCCATCGCTGCGTTCCTCTCTCGGCGAAGCTTGCAAGCTCTTCCTCAGGTGTTTTTTTTTTTTTTTTAAATACCACTGATCGTTTTTTCGGCGGACACGACCCCCAATGTGTCGATCAATCCGAAAGCTTCAGGTGCGCGTCTGATGGATGAAGGAGGCTGCCAGCGTAGGTACACCCGCGCGATTCGTGTGTCACTCTGCACGTGGACGTGACGACCGAGCGTCTACCGCCGTAGTTCGGCTTATATTATCTTCGATATTGCAAGCGCGCGGCCGCGGCGTTGAATTACCGAGAGCGCGGCCTCGTTGCTGAAATACGCCACGCCGTACTTGAATTACCATGCAGTCTCATTGCCGATGATTTTTCCGTGCTTTTACACTGTGAGGTATAGTTTCATTCGATTATTTAAACAGTTTTTATGCAAATGTGGAATTAGTCGAATTCTAATTATTTTATAATGATTTATCTCGTAGTATACACGGTGATGAAAAAAACACTCGGGGAAATAGTACAGTCGAGTAGGGGGTCAAATTTTAAGCACTTTTGGCTTTCTAAGCAATTTGCGCAATTTTGGATAATTATCAAATTATTGTTACACTCACAAAAATGGATTCTTAGTCTTAGTAGACAAATCCACTTAAACATTATCTATTTAATTTTAGAATGAATTTATTAAATCGAAGAATACTTCTGCTTCGTAATAATTCTCAACAAGTTTCTGTAGTTAGTAAAACTACAGAATCCGCTGAATTTTATCAGAAATTGTTAATTCTTAGTATTTTTCTGCTTATTAGTGTTTATGATATTAAATGGAAACTAATAGTTAATGAATCAATTTATAATTTATCATGCAGTCGATTTATTGGAAGACGATAATCTACTTATTTGAAGAATTTGAAGTAATTTTGAGTTTTGACGCTCATTTCTTTTTGAATTTATTAAATTTGCATAATTACTGCGACTAACATAGTGTCCCCATATGGGTAATAATTAATCATTTGTAATTCTTACTTGTAAAGAAAAAAACTTGTATTAAAATTTGCAAATCGAATTATTAGCATTATTTTTCAGGATTGAAGTCTTCGTAAAAAAAGTGCAATTATAGGTATGTATTACGTTATATTATATTATTCATAGTAGCATACAATAAATTATTTCAAATTTTCAAAAATATTTTTAACTTCTAAAAATCTGTTATTGTTGAATGGAGTCCATTACTTCAAAAGCAAAGTGGAAAACGAGTGTTTGCAAGGGACTTACATAAAAACAATAAATAAACAATTTTAAAATGCCGCTACCATTACTCCACTATTTCACTCGTCCAATTAAATTTGATAACGCGGACAAGTGTTGCTTCGCGAATGGCGCGTTCATGAGAATTTTCGTGAGGTTGCGAATCTTCGAAGATCCATTTTTGATACATCACGCCGATCCGTGAGTTGACAGTTTATAACCAAGCCAAATACAATTACTGGTTAATTGTTGGAGGCTTTAAAATAAGGGAGAACTGGTGAAGACAGCTTTTTTCAAAAAACATGGTAAGTTTACGATTTCTAATGATATTTACGAAAAACTAACCTCCAAATACCCAACGGCTTTTACTTTGGATTCGGTAAAGCATTTGAACTTTTTCTTTTGCTTCATTATTATTCTAAATTCAAATATCTTATTTACATTTTTTGATTTGTGTGAAAGTTAGTGTGAATTAAAAATTAATTTTGATCTTGTACCTACCTATTATTTGTCGCGTCATGGTACTTAAAATGCCGGTGGTTTG
Source organism: Sycophila sp. Sp_5 (assembly GCA_018906775.1). Taxonomy (NCBI): domain Eukaryota; kingdom Metazoa; phylum Arthropoda; class Insecta; order Hymenoptera; family Eurytomidae; genus Sycophila; species Sycophila sp. Sp_5. Next base: position 96,230 of record JACCID010000225.1, on the reverse strand, counting down.
GTCCATTTATAGACGATCAACCTGTTTATCTTGATAAAAGTTTCATATTTACATTTATTGTTTACTAATTTTTTTTTGCAATAGTTTCGGAATCAGTATGACAGCGATGTCACTGTTTGGAGTCCGCAAGGACGTCTGCATCAGGTTGAATATGCAATGGAAGCTGTCAAACTGGGATCAGCGACAGTAGGACTTAAGAATAAAACTCATGCTGTAATTGTAGCTTTGAAGAGAGCAACATCGGAACTGTCCTCCCATCAGAAAAAAATCTTTCCTATTGATAAGCATGTTGGATTTGCTATGTCAGGACTTACCGCTGATGCTAGAATGCTAAGGTTTGCTTTATTTTTTTTTTATTGAAGTCTTTTTTTCCTGTATCATTTTTTAAAAAATTCATAAATTTATAAATAATTTTTCTTTTAACTATAGCCGATATATGAGAGCAGAATGCTTAAACTATAAATATTCACATGATAACACTTTACCAGTAAGTCGCCTTATTACAACTTTGGGAAATAAAATGCAAACGTGTACTCAACGATATGACAGAAGGCCGTATGGTGTAGGATTATTGGTTGCTGGTTATGATGTAAGTAATAAATAAAGATAAATTTTTAACAATGAGATATTAAAGATATGTCAGCGATTTATAATGATTATAAATTATATTTATTGTAGGATCAAGGTCCTCATATATACCAAACTTGTCCCTCTGCTAATTACTTTGATTGTAAAGCAATGGCTATTGGTGCACGATCCCAGAGTGCTAGAACTTATTTAGAAAAGCATTTGACTGAATTCCCAAGCTGCGAATTAAATGATCTTATTAAGCATGGTTTAAGAGCATTGCGTGATACATTGCCAAATGAAGCAGATTTGTCCACAAAGGTTTATATTCTAATACAAGAATTCTTTAATAGTGCAATTTTAATAAATATTACTGTTTTTTATAATGATATAATTTGAATTTCAGAATGTTTCAATTGGTGTAGTTGGTAAGGGTACTGAGTTCGCTATTTTAGATGAAACGGCAACACAAGTTTACCTCTCTGAAATTGAGGGTGATGAGAAACGTGGCAGACCTACTGAAGGTGAAGTTCAATCTGATGACAGACCACCACAGGATCCTCCATCTGACTCAGGCCCTAGAGATCCTACAGCAGCAGTTTCAACTGAGCAAAGACCATCAGCCATGGATACAGAATAATTAAAGTAATGCACATCCTATTTTGCAATTTCGATTTTTGATTATAAAAAAAATAAATATTAATATACTGTCTCCGTTTCTTAATATAATAATGAATTTTATTTACACAAATAATGTTTACAATAACAGCGAATGTACAATGAAGTAAGATTCAAGTACATACTATCAAACACAAATTTTAGTATAAATTAGAAAATATTTACATGGGATTTTGGAAATACTTTTATAACGTTACTTATAAAGCATACATTAATTTCAATATTATAATAAAGTTCTTACTTTTTATTAACAATTTTATTACAAAATAATATTTGTCTATACAAAAAGTGTAATGTTCTAAATTGATAAATCCGTCAAGAAAATAATTTTTAAAAAAATTCAAATTGCTAGAATTAAAAAGATTCCACGTCTTAATAGAAATTGATTTAAAAATATTAGTACATATTAAACAATTTACAAACAACTCTTTATTATTTATCATGCATTTTTTGTATGTACTTCAGTCGCGTCCTTTTTACTTTTCTTTTCTTTTAAAACATTTGTCAAGAAGTATTCACCGGCCTTATAAGAAGATCGCACCAAAGGTCCACTTGCTGTGTAAAGGAAACCTAATTCTTGACCAACTTTTTCCCAGGCTTTGTATTTTTCCGGAGTCACATATTCAATAACTTTTAAATGTCTTTTCGTTGGTTGCATGTATTGCCCCAGAGTCACGGCTTCAACACCGACCTCCCGCAGGTCTTTCATCGTTTGCATCACTTCATCGTCTGTTTCTCCAAGACCTAACATTATTGACGATTTCGTTATCAAATCCGGATTGGTTTTTTTTGCTGCCTTTAGTACTGATAGTGACTGCCTGTTGAAATAAAAAAAATTGTTTCAAAATATAGCTTTGGTAACTAGTACAAGTTCTGTTCATTAATTAAACAAATTTATTCTATATTGTTTAGTTTCATAAGATAAAAAAAGGTATTTACTTATATCGTGCGCGTCTATCTCGTACAAAAGGCGTCAATCTTTCCACCGTTTCTATGTTGTGGGCATAAACATCTAATCCAGAGTTGACAATTGTTTTTACACATTCTACATTTCCTTGAAAATCAGGTACTAAACATTCGACTAAAATATCACTTCTGCAAAACAAAAATATTATACGTATAAAAACTTTGGAACTTCACTTTTCATTTATCGAACTATAGTAATACCTTTTTTTGAGTTCTACAACAGTACTTGCTATGTGGCTAGCACCTCCATCTGGTAAATCTAAATTTAAAAATTTGGAAATAAATTATAAAGTGAGTTATTAAAGTTTCTAAATAAGTTGGATTTTGTAAATACCATCACGATCTACAGATGTTAATACAACATAATCAAGACCCCAATCTGTAATCGCTGTTGCTGTGTTTTTTGGTTCATTGGGATCTAATGGTGGTGGAGCACGTGCGGTTTTTACTGAACAAAATCTACATCCTCTTGTGCAAGTATCTCCCATCAACTATAAATATTTTTAATTATGTAACTTAAAAATAAAAATACAAAGTATGTAATAATTCTGGATAATGTACCATTATTGTAGCAGTAGCAGTTCCATGAGTTCCACCACCCCAACATTCACCGATATTGGGACATCTAGCCTCTTCACATACTGTACTCAAACGAAGATCACGAAGTTGAGACTTGATACGACTATAATTTTTACCCATTGGTATTTGAGTTTTGAGCCATGGAGGAAGTCGCAATCTTGATTTATCTCCTTTTTCCAATTTAAGGATTCCATCATATTCATTTACATTGTCAGATATAAAATTTTCTAATTGAGGTCCAGATGCTAGTTTCTCAGTGAATTCTTCTTTTGACGTTTTTGTACAACTGACATTCTAAAAGACAGTATGAAACTTGAGAATTTAATTAATTAACATTTTACTGATTACTTTTAAACTTACCGCTGTATGAAATCCAAGCCCTGAAGGACATTTTAGCCCCACTGTTCTGGTTGTACGTAACATTGTTACTTTTTCTAATTTACGTATAAAAACTGTAAGTACAATAGAAGCCACATTTATATAAAGGTATATTTCAAGGACAATGTAAATTATTGAGTAACATTGCACAGCCTGCTAACACTTTGCTGATGTGAATATTTTATATTTTATTTTATATAAATAATTCAACAAATAATTACTTTACATTAATTATAATTGAGTTATTTTTAAATATTATTTCGATTATAAATGGACTTTAAAAAACATTAACTGTATTGAATTTAATTTTGAATTTACTGTATTCTTGAAATTTACTGAAAAACAGAAAATCAATTCCTGTGATCAATGTTTTTCATATTTTATTTAATTAATTAATAAACATTAATCATTTCTTACGCACATCTACACTCAATGAACCTGCAAACCTTCTGCTGGACGACCGCAAATGCGACTGAAGAATATTTAATGAACAGTTGATACACTAACCTAAACTACAGAATATGACATTGAAAGTACATATTTCTGACGCCAGATGGTGCATCGATGTTCTCCAACCGGTAAAATTGAAAATCATTTGTTGCATAAATAATGTAGATAATAAATATTCCAATAAACAAACAATTATGCGACGATTGAAATATTAAGAATAATTAAAAATAATTTTTTTTTAAATAATTACTCTTTATCTTTTATTACACACTTTTTGTACACTGCATTTAAAATAGTTCAATTTTACTATTCCAGTACCAAATAAAATTTTTAATGTTTATTAGATTACAAACTAAAAGTTTCTTAACGGTTACTTATGTAATAATACTTATGTGTATTTAAAATACAAAATGTTCTCTTATATGTAATAATTTGGTTTTTTAGCGAATTGGCAAAGGAGTTGTCGTCTTAGATGAAGAATTGCGCACATTTAGACAAGAAAAAGCATCACACGTTGCATTTTTATTAGACCCAACGGCTACAGCGGATTGGATGAGTGACTTCAATTCTTGAGACAGATAATCCGCAATTAATATGTTACTTCGAACCCTAAAAATGAAGAAAAAGTCATCATTTATATTTATTCGTTTAGAAAAGTAGTTAATACATTTCAAAATCAATCAACTCAATTGTTATGTTTTTCAAAATTCAATAAATGTATTGATTATAAAAAGAAATTAATCGATGTCTGACCACACTCGTCTGTATCTACTTAAACTCAAAAATCTGCTTTAAATTTGTTTTTTTCTTAAAATATATTGTCCTGTGCTTTGATCAAAACATAATACAAATGTAAAAATCATATTTAAATTTTATATCAAAGTAATTAAAACTTCGCGAGCGTGAATAAGTATGTTTGAAATAATCAGTTAAAAAAAAAATTTCGATATAGTGCATAAAATCACTTTTATATACATTTTACGCGTCACATAATGTTAATTCTCAGACACTGAATAAAAAAATTTTATACGGCACATGCGCGGAAAAGTTAATTCTCGCTTGTGTGTGATATCACCCTCATTTCGTTCGGGTGACAAGCTCCTCCACTCGCGAGAATTAATTTTTACGCACTAGTATCGAAAAATACTAATAAAAAACTGCGGGTAATTTAAAAATAAAAAAAAAAGAACTTTAAAAAGCTAGCGATAATGTAAAAATAATAAAAAATCGTTAAAAAGCTAAACAGCAATTTAAAAATAAAAAAGAACCAGCTTAATAATAAATACAAAGTCAATAACCCACCCTCCTTGCGTTCGGGTGATAAACTCCCCCCCTCAAGAGAATTAATTTTCACGTACTTGTATCGAAAAATATTATTAAAAAACTGCGGGTAATTTAAAAATAATAAATCGTTAAAAAACTAAACAACAAATTAAAAGTAAAAAAAAATCAGCTTAATAATAAAATTAAAGTCAATAATACACCCTCGTTTTGTTCGAGTGATAAACTCCCCCCACTCACTAGAATTAATTTCTACGCACTTGTATCGAAAAATATTATTAAAAAACTACGGGTAATTTAAAAATAATAAAAAATCGTTAAAAAGCTAAACGGCAATTTAAAAATAAAGATGAATCAGCTTAATAATAAAGACAAAGTGAATAACCCACCTTCATTCCATTCGGGTGACAAACTCCCCCACTCGCGAGAATTAATTTTTACGCACTTGTATTGAAAAATACTATTAAAAAACTGTGGGTCATTTAAAAGTAATAAAAAATCGTTAAGAAGCTAAACGTCAATTTAAAAGTAAAGAAGAACCAGCTTAATAATAAAAAGGAAGTCAATAACCCGATAAAAGCAACATTGCTGCGCCTCCACTTAGCGGTCGATGGGAGAGATAACACAGGCCCGAGTGTAAAATCGAGCTCGCGGCAATCGACTTTTCGAGCCCCTCTCGCGGGAGTACAGTCTATATACCGCGCAGCCCCGCGGGGGGTGCGCAGCCCCCGCAAATCGTGCGCCTCTCTTAGACGTGAAAAATTATTATACGCACAGGCTGTCGAACCAGTGCTCGAGGTCCCGCAGGCCGGACTCGTCGGTCGCGTTGCCGGAGGCGCCTCCGGCCGCCGCCAGCTCGGCCCTGCTCTTCTCCAGCTCGTCGAGGTAGTCGCGGTGCACGTGACAGGCGAGTCTCGCCACGCACTGTGGACTGATCACGAGCTCCTGACGGCCCGTCATTGTGCCGTTGCTCGCTTTCGTCGCGTTGCCTCCCTCGCTTCGTCCTTCCGCTACCTGTTACACCGATCGATCGTCACTACACCCCTTCTTTTTTTTTTGTCGTTTCCAGAGGGCATTTGAGACCCTCTTCGGTTGATCGTGCGTTACTTTTTTAGGGAGCCCGCCGGAGGTGGTGTTTTTTACGGGGGCTTGTAATTGTTTTTATGGCGGGGTGGATGTGCATCAGTGGTTGGGTTTTGCTGGATTGAGCGTTTTGAGATTTTTTATTTTTTGATTTTATGCAGAGCTTGGGGAGCGATCATTGAGCGAGTTTTTTGAACGTTCATTATTACATTATTGTAAAAAACATGGTTGCCTGTACATACTAAAACAGTTGGAGTTAAATTTTACTCTATATGAATAATGTGATTTAAGTTCATTCTAAAGTAGAGTGAAATTCACTCTAAGATAGAGTAAAAGACAAAAATCCACTCTATTCAATCCATCAAGGGAGTTAATTTCACTATAAAATTAAAGTGAAATTTTGACTCCAATAGAGTTAATTTTTACTCTACTTTACTCCAGTTGAATTAGCGTGTAGATTGATAGTTGACTTTTTAAATAAATTGTTTACTTTTGTTTTAACTATAGTTATTAGAAAAATAGGCGATTCACGACTATTATTACATCGGGAGAAAAACTTAATAAAAATTACTATTGTTATTCGAAAAGAAATGAGAGTCTTGGCAAGCGAGGAATTTTAGTATGGAAAATAACGATTATTAGTGCTTAAAATAGTAATTTTTAAATTTTCAGGATGCTAAAAATTACAATATAAAAAAATTTATGTAAAAAATTCTCACTTGATAAAACTTGATAAAACCACAATAGCAATTTTTATTAAGTTTTTTATCTCAGTGTACCGAGGCTACTGTAGCTGAATTAAAATTGCTATAACATCTTTTTTATTTTTACGTTACTTATGCAGTTTGTTCTAGTGTAAAAGGTACTTCGCTCCATTTAATGAATAGATAATTAAATAAAATATTATAAATATTATAAAAATTAAGGAAGTATATTCTACTAATTATCAATTAATGGGTCACAATTTTCTAGGTTTAATACGTTTGATTAAATGTTAGTAACTGTTTATTTCATTCTACTATAAAGGATACATTATTTAAAAAAAAACAGTAAAATCACTAATATTAATTTAAAATGTTATACCGCGAACTTTCATTAATTTATTTAAATCCACTAGATAAATAAAAAGTAACGTTAGTAACTACAGATTAACCAATTAATTTAAAAAAAAAAATCAAATAAATTCTCCTATTTCCTTAACTATAGTTATAAAAACATGCAATTACTTCCCGCTGCAGCCAATGCAATTTGAACAAAAATAAAAAACATTGCAATAAAAGCCAACTACACCGTTGAAACGGAAGTTTCCCAAAATCTAGTTAAAAAACTTAATCACATAAAAGCGTCGCCGCAAAAAGGAAAAACCTCGAGGCCAGAAAATTTCGGTCGGTCGGACCAAGTATCCGCGAGGGGAGAAGGGTGGCAGTACAGCGTGCAGGGTGAGCGAATTAGAATTACAAACCTCATTTGGCTTCGGCTGAATGTATCCCTGTAGCAGTGCGGTGAGGGCGTAATTGTCGGACGCTACTTGCGCGGAGCGCTTTCTTCTGCCGGAAATAACGCTGATTGGCAGGAGGACGGGGTTCGAGGCGAGGGCTGCGGCGGCGCCAATCAACGCGACTCCCGCCAGCGCCTTCAGAGCCACCGCCTGTCAACACCCCAACGACAACGCATTTCGTCATCACTTTTAGCAGGCTGCGACGTGTGCGAAACCGCGCGCTTTGCATGCTAACGAACTCGCCCTTTTTTTCCTCGTTCTCTTGTTACTCCCTACTGAATAATTTAAGCGGCCTGTTCGAGCGAACTTTGCGCTTATTTTGCACGCGTTGTACGTACATTGTTGTTAGTCGGCGATCGGAGCGGGCTTTTTGTGATTGATCGAGTATTTCGCTTCGGCGCGAAAGCGAAGGATTTTAAGTGATAGATTAGGACACGAGGGTGAAGTGCATTTTTGTGTCGGTCTATAATTTAATTTAAAAAAAAAGTGTCATTTCTACTCGAAAGTTTTGTGAAATGGAAGCTCCAGAGAAAGTTCGCGGATAATATGATGACCAGCAGACGGTGAGTTAGTGAATTGAACGAACTTTGTCTCACCGCAACTGGAAGAATCTACCTTTTTTCTCGATTTTAGACTTCTATACACGCGATACCCTACTACACTTTGTGAATTTAATTTAATTACGCCTTTTAATTAAATCTCTCTCGGTTGAGTGCGCTTCAGTTCATTAAAAAGTTGTTTCCGAGTTCGAATTTCCTTTAAAAAGTAAGCGACCATTCAACGCTGGTCAAAGAATATTTTAAAAAATTAATTTTCTTTTGTTTGCTGGGTTATTCTTTTTTCTCATTAGTAAAGCTTAATCTCACGAATTTTCTTAAAGAAAGTAAGCAACCGTTAAATGTTAGTGTAAGAATACTTAAAAAAACAAAAAACTATAGTATCTCGAATATCTTCTACAAAATAATCGACATGAGATACTTTTTACAATACACCGAGAAAAGTAAAATTACTTTAACACATTTTTTCTCCTCGATTCAAGTAAAATAGCGAAATAAGAAAAAGAAAGTAAACTTACGGAATAAATGAAGAATTAAACAAAGCTCGTACAACGCTCGGAATGAAAGAATCATGCAGGAAGCGCTCGTATTCGCACACGAAGAAAAAATTCAATCTCTCCTCATTATCCCCCGCCGATCGACCCCCATAAATCCAATCACGCCTTGGAGGAGATACCGCGCGTATCCCCAGGCCTCGATAAATAAATCCCGGCCGAGAGGCGGGATAGTGATAAAGGTGTGCGCGTCGCCCGGTAATCAAGTGCTCGAGAGGGTGGCGCGCGTAAGGTGACGGAAGGGGCCGCGTGCAGCCAAAGGGCAGCGTCGAACCTTTTGCGTCTGGAGGTTGGAGGGGGGTCCGTTGGGTTGGCCGCCCTCCGGGTAGGGGTAGTCCGGGCTGTCGCCCTCGCCGAGGCTGCCGCTGACGCCGTAATTGCCTCCGGCGCCGCCGGCGCCTACTCCCGGTCGTGGCCTGTCGCCGTAGGAGCCGCCGACCCCGTAGCCGTAGTTGGCGCTCTGGTAGCTGGAACTCGGGCGGCCCACTGTGCCGGAGCCGTACCGATCGCTGTCCGGTCCGTTGTAGCCTGAGCCCGGTCGCTGCACCGAGCCGAATCTGCTGGGAGGGGGGAGGGGTTAGACGAGGCACTGAGGTGATTGCGGGGGTGCGGTGTTCCTTTTAAATTTGCAGGAGGGATTTCTGGCTGGTGAATATTTCAGGGACTTCCCAGGGTTCCATGGAAGGATATTGTTTTTTAGATGGAGAGCGGTAGATTGCTTTTACGGTGGAGTTACATTTCTTTGGGAAAAAACTATTTGGGTGGTTTCGTAATTTAAATTGGAATTTGTATACTACATTCGTATAAGGTATTAAGTTCTGGTTTAATGAAAAATGATGTAGATTGAAATAAATAAAAGCAAAATTAAAATTCATACCGATCACCGTCGATACTGTAGCTTGTTGCAGGTCTTTGTGCTGAACTGTATCTAAGGTTGTTAATAAAATTTGGAAAAAGGGTTATTTTGTAAAAAAAAAGATTATCCAGAAAAAATAAATTGCTCCTCCAATTAATGCAATAAAAAAGAATACTTCAGTATATAGAATATTTCAGTCGCTTCGATCTCAAAGAATTCATTGCATTATAGTTCCGATCAATGAAAATCTATAATTCGTCGAAGAATGATCCCTTCCTTTCCACGCACATTTTAATATTCAACTGTAAACATTTATTCTATACCTTTTAACAAAAAAGATAAAAGGCTTTTTCATACATCAAATAAAAGGACATCTTACGTCCTCTCAAAGAAGCATTAAGGGTCGCGTAAGCCCCAGCGTCACATGCGAGTTTGAAAAAGCCCTTAAACTTCCATTCCGCAGAAAAAAATTCCCCCAAAAGAACACCGACGCGCACGACAAAGACTCGTCGCATAAAAAGCTCCGTTTGAATCCGCGAGGAAAGAAAAGGTCAAATCACCGGTCGTAAGGGTACTGGTTTCTCTGGTCGTAGTATCCCTTGTCCTTGCCGAAGCCGAGGTAGCTGGAGGTCCGCCAGCCGTGTCCGCCGTTATACCTACAAGGGACAGAGAAACAGAGACGTCGGAGCGTGAAAATAAATGTGGCACCCTTCGGGTAATCAGTGCACATCCCCCCTCCCCCCAGTGACGTCGGATAGTCGTTGCGTGGGCGCACCTGTCGTCGGACGGCCTGTTTCCGTGGAAACGCGCGGCGGGTCCAGCGAGGTCCGTCGCCTCGGAGCCCTGACCCGTGGGCTTGTCCTTCTCGTCGAAGCCGTTCACTCCGGCCGGTTTGCCCGATCCGCCGCAGCAGCCTGGATCTGCGATGCAAATTCGCCGAGCTTGAGGAGGATTGATTCAATGGAGGGGTGGGGGTGAGAATCGCGCGTTGGCTCGCGGCGCGCATTTATTATGCGACACCAGTTGTTAAGCGTAACGAATGCCTCTCTTATTTGCTTTTACTGTTATGGGGCTCATTTGGTTCACGACGCCATTCGGTCGACGCTACGTTGTGGGAATTTTTACGTCGGGCGAGCTGATCGTTTCAATTTTTTACCTTTTTCTTGGACGATAGAGCTTCGTGGCTTAAGCGGGGGAGGGCTTGGCGATGTAAAATTACTATGTAATTGCTGCGGAACTTTTATTTCGATGGAATCGTTTGACGTTTAGTTCATTGGATAATATAAAGAAGCAGGGGACTGCAGTTTATTAAGTATTGTAATAAAAAGAAATGCGATGAGAGAATTTTCTTGTAGAGTTGCCAATTACATGGAGAGAAAAGTTTAGTAAAAATTACTATACTATTTACTAATGGAGGGATACACTCGATTAATAAAAAAATTTACTAAAAAGTATCGTAAGATTTGCTAGATTTACAGTAAATTTTGCTACAAGTCTAGCACATTTTACCATACTTTCTAGTAAAATTTTTTATCTGTCGAGTCTCTGTCCCTACACTACTAAATAGTATAGTAATTTTTACTAGACTTTTCACTCCGTGTATATCAACCAAAAAAAGTAAAAAATAAATAATGCAATAATTGTAAATCAGTTAACTGCAGACATTTTTATACGACATCTTGCAGCATTCATGTAGGAGAATTGCGAGGACTTTTCTTTTTATTATCCTCGAGGGAAGATTTTCTGTATTTTTCTAAATCTTTAAATATTTCCTCTTTTAAATTTTTATTTAACGAAATATCAAGAAAAGTAGACTCAACCTTGTTTGTAAATTTGTAAACGAGGTCAAGTAGTTTAAGAGGCCATTTAAAAGAATTACGTTAAATTGCTACAAAATAATTTAAGCGTAAAATAATAGAAAGTGCTTTAAAAAATCTTAGTAGACTTGTTTATAAAAATTTAATTTTCAATTCATTAGAAAGCCGCAAGAAAGTGCGCGGGTCTCCAATCGTTTTAAAGCGACGATGAAAGTGTAAAGCCCACAAGAGACTCGTAAAGATTCAAGATACGAAGGCGCTTTGCAGTCTCGTTAGGAGATAAAAAAAATTTACGCTACACTTAACTTTTTCATGCGAAAACTTTGAAACTTTCGGCAGCTAATTGTAAGTATACAAAGTGGTTCTATCTATGCACTCGTCGGTAAAAAAAAAAAAAAAAAATTGCGGATTAAAGCACCGCGTAAAACTTCGCTCATTCTGTCCATGTACCTGGGGGTGAGCCGATGGTCCTTGTCTTCTTGGGCACGGCTCGGTCGGTGGTGCTTTCGTCGACCTCCTCAGTGACGCTCGGAGGCGCAGCTTTGATCGGTCGGTGAACCTCGCCCGCGGGTAGCCTCTTGTTCCAGGAAGAGTAATCGACAGACCTGGGGGGTGTCAGTCGATCTTCGATGATCCTCCGGGCGATTTTCTCCCCGACCGTTTCGGTAGCCGCTTGGGAGACCAGCGCCGTCGTAGTACTCGCCGCCGTCGTCGTCATCGTCTCCTCGGCACTCGATGCCCCCAGCATCGCCAGCAGCGTCAATGCGTAGACTGGCCACATCTTCAGTCTTGTAATATTTTAATTCTTGAACTTTTTAAACGAAATTTTTAGTACGATTCATGAACTTCAACCGTTGAATTTAAAAAAAAAAACTTTCTTGGCGCTAAATTTGCACTTGAGTTTACAATCTTTTGGCGCGAAATTTGAATTGAATTTTTTTTTTCTCGCGACCCCGCGAGATCGTTGCGTATCGCGCGCTGGGCCGTCGGTCGGTGCTCCTGCTTTTTCCTGGTGCAACCGGGCGACGAGTGTCGCGCAGGACGCTGCTTTCGCGCTTTTTATACGCGCGACATCCGCGCGATGCTCCGACGCGCTGCTCGTTACGCCTGCACGCACGGCAGCACGCCCGCACTTTTTTTTTTAAAAAGTAAATTGCTGTAGGATGTTTCGACAGTTTTCTATTTTATGGGTTTGCGCGTGGATTCAGCGTGTTACGTGACTTTTTTTTTTACGTCGATGTATAATAAGCGTTCGCTCGTCTATGGCTCTCGTGACTTCGTGCTACATCGATCTCGAACATTTAAGCTTGACGCTCGTTTTAGATACAAGGGAGTTTTAAAAAATGAACTGGTTCACACGATGTTCGCTTTTTCCTGTGAATTGAAATATTTTGTCCGTTAGATAGCGAAGAGATATTTAGATAGTAGTGTATTTACAAGACCGATATATCGATCGATTTCTTTATATTTTTTTTTTATAATTTCGTTCTGAAACTATAATATATTATTTATTTAATACATATTTGTAATATATGCATTTAATAATGTGTATATTTTTTTGTATATAATTTTATTTACTTTTTTTATTTCGGAAGATGTAGAGATTATATTATTGTAATAAAAGAAGTGTTTACATCATTATTTTAAATAGTGAAAAGCATTTGCTTTCAAGACGCGGAAACTTCTTTTCCTGTATAATAATCTTTGATTTCACCTGGCTTTCTCATATATTATACTGTTAAAGTGTGAATTTTAATGGCGGCACTCAATTTAAATTTATTTCGAAATGGAATATGAAATACGAAATAATCAGAGTCAATTATAGTGCATCTATTAGTGCACAATAGAACTAACAAGGTTACTTCGCTTTTCAGTTGAAATAAAATAAAATGCCACAACGTGTCAAATTACACTACACTAATTTTGTAATTGCCAGTGTCGTATAGTTAGTATATTATTATTTTTTTAGAATGTAGCCAATAGTTATTTAGAACAGCTGAAATAATTATTATGTGGAGAGTAATCTCTGTATCAAGTTATCTACATACTACTTAAAAAATTATCATACAAAATGCATTGTAAAAAGTTACCTGGAAAAGTCATAAAAATTTTATAATGATCCTGGCAATTTTTAGCCTAAGATGTGCTAGTAATTAGTACTGTACAGGTCAATGGATTCTAAGATTTCTAAGCACGCAGTGATTTTTGTAAAAAAAGACAAAAAAAAAAACTGGTGAAAAATTTGTTTCCCAATATGAAATTGAAATTAGAAACATGGTTATTCAACTTTATTTCTGAAAATATTTCATTAATAATTTTTGAGTAATTTACGATAATTAAAACTTGGAATACTTTTCATTTCTTCGAAAATGTATAATTATCTTTTAATTAGTACTTTCTATAATGAGTCATTGTAATATATTAACTTATTTTAGCAAGATTAGATGCAGAAAGTGTAACGCTACACTGCAATTATCCAGCTGTGCATACGTCAAAACAAAAAATAAAAGAAAACGTCATAAAGTAAAAACAAGTAGAATAGTTCAAATAATCTAATGCATCATATCAACTACACTTAAGATCAAGGAATCCATAATCCTTGTCTCAATGAAACTATTCTTCACAAATAACCAGTACTTAGAGATAAAATAATTTATTTTTAATCTAATTATCTAAATTTATATTTCAACGCGATAATTTTTTATGCAACAGATAAGGCCACTAATCTGATTCTAAAAGACCTCTAAATGCTAATTGTCGATAACACCTCCAAGGCAAGTAAACAAAAAGCTCATCAGTCTTTAAAAGTCAATGAATATTCAAGCGAAAATCGTAAGTACACCAAATAAAAAAGTAAATCTGAAAATGTGAAATTCACTTGGAAAATGTGAATAGTAATATTTAATAAGTGAAAGCCGTTCACATGCCAAATATATGAACGATTTTTCTCATAAAATATGTCTCTATTTTCATTTGCCAAGTGAACTATTTACGTTTTCAGATTTAGAGAGCAAGCTGTATAAAATCATCAAAAAGGCCTAAATAAAATCATCAAAAAAGCCTAATAGAATCACCAAAAAAGCCTAATAATAAAATCATAAAAAAAGTCGAAATAAAATCATCAAAAAACCCTAATAAAATTATCAAAAGACGAAATAAAATCATCAAAAAAAGCCGAAAAAAAAAATAAAAAAATAAAAAGAACAAAGAGGCATAATCGATAAGTAACACGAAAGCACTCCGACCCGTCGTACCGAGAAAACAAACAAACAGCAATTTGCATAACTCGCCGGCTGAAAATCGAGAGCGAGACGGAGCGTCTGCTCGGTCGCCAGCGGCGCGACGATAACGATCCGCGAGGCTTGCGCTATAAAACGAGAGTCCGGCACTTGCACAAAAACGCCGCGTCGCGGCAATTTGTTCCGCCGTCTCTCTATCTGCTTCCCTTTCTCGCCGCCCCCGCAATTACGCCTGTGGTCGCGCCTCGGGGCCGGCGGCATTTCGACAGCGTCTTCGGGAAGGGCCGAAAGGCGGCTGGATCCTCATTGTCCGGGCGACCTTAGACAATGAAACGGCGCCGGGGAGTTTGGGTAACGGCCGGCGACGAGGAGATTGCGTGGGTGGGAGGTGAGAGTGCGAAGAATTTTCTAGGATTATTTCTTTCTCTTTTGCAGGCTTTTTTTTTATTTTGGTATAATGACGAGACGGTGGTGCGCTTCCTTCTTCTCGCTCGGTGTCTTCATTGTGGACGCTCGAATTGAAGGACGGTACAATAGAAGGGCTGTTGCTCGGGTTTCCTATTAAGAATTCTTATTCTGTGGGTCTTAGCGAACTTTATTTACGGTTTGTTTTTTACAGCGGTTTCTTTTTTTTTTTTCATTTTCAGCCTTGCGGTGGGCAGCGTTGTGTTTCTTACTGAAAAAAAAGCATTGCCTTTTTTTATTATGACAAAAGATTGCAGTTATCGTAATTTTTATTGTAGCTATAAATACTTAACTTAATTAAAATGGATTTATATATATATTTTTTATTATTAATGAACTTTATTAACTTAACAAAGTTATTTAGTATTACAATGTCATTTTACAAAAAGGTGTTTTACATTGAATTTTTGTTGAATTTACATTGAAAGGTATTTGTGAGTAGCGTTTTAATTTTTGTGGGTAGAGCTATATGTAGGTTTTTTAATTTTTTAATGAGTTTAACTCTCTGGTTTAAATACATTGAGCAATGCCAGAGTATGTGATCGAGATGTATATATATTTATATTTTTATTGTGATATTTTTAAAAGCACTTGATTAAGTTATCAAGGATACAGTATAGAGAAATTAATGAAATGTGTTCGAAATATATAAAAGATAAGTTATCTTCTGGCTCATTTATCAGCATCTTATCTAAAACTGATTATATAAAAATCATGACTAAATAAACAATTTACAGCGCGTATGCGCTCACTGACAATTTCCAGTCTTTCCTACACTTTAAGCCTAAGCAGAATACAAATTCAACACTGAAGATGTACAAATAGCAGTGCAAAATATCCAATTAAATTGAAAGTTTATAAGTTCCTTTTACAAACACGTGAGGGCCGTAAGTTGATAAAATATTTGTCTTGTGGTGTCTTCTTTTTTGCTCTACAAGCAATAGTGCATTGTTACTATACAAAAAAAATATAATGGTAATCACGAAATCTACATAGCAATTAATTCGAAACAAGTAAGAATTTCCTAATGCAATTACGAATTTCTGAAGAAATAATTAGAAGTGCACAGCTGTATAGTAGAATTTAAATGTGTTTTTCTCGCTAACACGCTAACGCGTGTACTTAGCTTGTTAGTGTAAATTTTATCGCGTTATCGCCTCTGGAAGAATTTGTACACACCAACAACTCGTTCTAGTTAAAGTTTGACAAATCTGTAATTACTATCTGACAAAGTCTAACAGACAAAATAAATAGAAAGCCGTTAACCAGCATTTCAGCACAAGAAAAAAATCCTCTAAAAAGCTTCGAATTTGAATACACTGAAATATTCCCTCGCTAAAACCCGTATAATTCCCAGCGATTAAACGCTTTTTCAAAAATCTCGCGCGCCCGAACAACCGCTCGCAAAAAAAAAGCTCGGCTGAGCTCATTCGCATGTACACGCGAGCAGCGTAATCCAGTTCGGAAAACAAAACAAACGCCACATGAGCCTTGCGCATCCGACTCGCAGCGCAAACATTTTACGACTCCTATAGTGTGAACAGGCGGTCGGATGAAAAAAAAATTGCTGCGTCGCGCGGAAATTGGAAAAGTGCCGGTCGCGAGGAGGGTGCACATCGCGCGAACGGAAAAAGAAGCCTGAGCCGGGGGCGTGACGCGGGGGGAGGGGGCCGGCGATTGAAGCGCGCGATGCGAGATTGCGCCGCGAGCTTTCAAGCTCGGCCGTGTTAATACGCGAGTGTGAGCTTTCAGGGGGGCCTGGCGCGCGACAAAGACCAGGCAAAGCGAAAGCTACTCGGATGTCTTGTACACTTTCATTTTTTTTTAAAGAATCGTCACAAAGAGCGACGGCTTGTACTTTTTTTATTTTTTGAATATTTCTTTGAAGTTCGCTCGTTTGAGTTGTGGATGAACTCTGTTCGTGCTTTTGGTTAATTCGCCGGTCGAAGGTACAATGATTTGTAGGTTTTTCGAGGAATTAAAAAAACCATTTAAAAGACAGGCGGAAATTGGAGGGGCGGGGGGGGGAGGAAATCGATGCTCGTAAGTGATGATGATTCATGTATTTTTTTTCTTTGTGGTTGGATCATGAGCGACCTTACTTACTAAAACATATCAGAGGCCCTGGCTCGTATTTCTTCATATTTGCGCTTCGCAGCTGCGCGGACGGTGAATAATTAATTTTCTCAACAAGTGTAGTAAAAATGATTTATTCGGGCAGTTCCTTTGTTACATCCGAAGACACCGGCTGGGTTTAACTTAAAAGCTTCGCCACTAATGCACTTTAACGTCCGCTCGGTCGGTAGGTATCACCCTCGGTCGGGCTTAACAAGGCGCTATCGCGAAGATCATATTTCACCCCTCCGGAGAGATAAAAACTTTCCTCGCCGGTATGACTTATTCAATTAGCACTTTCACTCACGCTTTTGAGCTTGAATACTTCAATTCGAGTTGGTCGAATTTTTTTTATTCCGCGCGCTTTTTTCTCGACGGCTTCCACTTGTAGAGGCAGTAAAAAAAAGCGCGCGATTAATGAGGTCAGGGGAAGTCGACCGAAATTGCGGCCTTGAAGTGGACGCTTCGGATTTATTATTCAAGCGAAAAAAAGTGTACAGGATTGGCAGTTTTCCGCTCGGCGGCGCAAAGTTTCTTCATATTTTTTTCCCTCCTCCCCATGGCATTGCGATTGTGTTACGGGTATCAGTCTTAAAGTTTCATTTACTGACCCTAAATAAAATATGCCGAAACGTTTTTCCTCGTCAGGGGAGACGAGCTCGTCACGCATGCCACGAATTTCTCGCTCGCGATCCTCAACGATCGAAGAAACTTTTGTTGGGGAATTTTTCTTTTTCTGTTTATATTCTTACTTTCTTCGGGGGTAAATAAGTTCGTGCATTTTTTAGACTGATATTATTTTAAACGGTTCGTTGAATTTTTGAGCGATAAGCCGTGACTTCATCGATAATTTGTACATTTCGATTCAGACGGAGTACCAAGGAAGTCGTTATAGTCTTCCTTTTTTTTTAATCCGAAAGAAACTAGATAAGAAATGAACGACCCATAAAATAATTGTTAATTTGCATTTTCTCAATGACTACGTTGAGAGAATTTTCTTGTAAAAAGCGCAGTAGATTATGGTAAATTATTGAATTTCTTAATGTAATAAGCACTATTCATGTACAAAATTACGACGATTACTGTCTCAGTTGATAGGACGGTCTCTTACAGAATTTCCGAGGAAATTTTTTGACTCTATTAGGAAAAAAATTGTGCCAATTCAAATAAATTCGGCAAAACAACGTTGCCCTTATTTTGATCTACGGCATGTTCCGCCTATCGCGCGTCGCGTAAAATAAAATTGCCCGGATAAAAATAACCAAAATGTGAACCGTTGCAGCAAGAATACCGCATTGTATATCAGGCCAACCTATATCGCCGCCACCGAGTGTAATACGAAGGTAAACCGGAGGAAATAAAATCAGTGCGTCTGTCAGGAATAACATGCTGATACCGACGCCCCCAGTGACATTTCCGCCAGAGTCGAGGAAAAATATTTTTTTCATCCTGGGCCTCGGAATCGATACCCAGGTCTCATAGAAGCGCACCACCGGCAGAATATTCAGCAGGCGACGTCGTCCCACCTGGAATCCCAATTCGTCCTCCCCTAACGAGTAACGCGCCTCGCATCCGACATATAAGTGTCCGACCAAGAAGATACGCATTTTCCTCTTGTCTCCGGGGAGACAAGCGATAACGACTTTCAGACCGCACGTCTGGGCGAAATTTCCTGCCGATTAGCTCCGTCGCAGCTGCGCTGCTTCAGGAACACGTGCATAGTGTAATAATCACACCCAAAAGAATTAAAGACTCCCATCACCCTTAATTCGCGTTTTTTACGGTACGCAAACTTCACTTCCAGTCGAAACCATCACTCCTTTCGGCTTTGGACTTAATGAGTGTCTATAAAACGCACGCTCCCTCGAATTCGCCAATAAGGCACCGCGACCATTTGAAATCGTTAATGGAACGATTATCACTCTGAACGCAAGGGCACTGAGCGTCTCGATGTCGACATTAACCTACGTTCTCAATTTTTTTCCAGTGTGTAACACAGGCGCACGCACGCGAAAATAAAAAGTGAGAGGCGGAATGAGAGCGCGCGTCGCGCGGCAATTTGTTCCGCTCGGACCGCGGCGTCGCCCTTTTGTCTGGAAATGGGATCTCGAGCGCGTAGTCGCGCAATCTCGCGATTGCGAGAGCGTCGAGTGTGTTGAACAAAAAAAAAAAAGAGGCGTGCACGCGAGCTGCGTTTTCCTCGCGCGGGGGGAGGGGGTGCGGGGAAGAAGGGCGAGAGAGTCTAGAGTGGCCCGCGGAGAGGCAAAAAAGGCGCGTGTGCGGAGGGAGGCGGCAAGAGAAATGCGTCGGATGGAAAGGAGACGGTGGAATGGGAGAGGAAGAAAGTCCGGGAAAAGAATGGACGGGTTTTTAGAAAACGGAGGGAGTAGAGAGAGAGGACCGACGCGGAAGAATTATTTGCCGTTTTTTCTTTTTTTGGGGGGGGGGCGGGGGTTGCGGTCGACATACTACTATATACCTGCGTCTAAGCGTCTTTTGGGGAGGGACTTTTTGTGAGCTCTGGAGATTTTCGTAGGCTTTCTCTGGAAGTGCATCTTTGAAGAGTTTAATTTTTCTTGTTCCACTTTTTTTTTACTCTTTTTACTTTTTTTGGGAAGTTGAGGTAATTGTGGATTTTAATTTCTTTAGTGCGTTTGCTTATAGCAAACAGTGACATTTTTGTTAATTAATTATTTTTGTCTAGACTTGTAGTCAGATGTTTAATTTCGTAATTAAGGCTTGTAAATCTTGCTTTCTGTGGAAGTATTTTATTTTAAAGAAATCGCAACAAAAAGCAAGTAGTTAGGGTTTACTTGTTAAACTAGGATCAACTGATATTTGGACGTGATACTATATATCATTTAATCAAACATAGAAGATTTACTTTGTACCTGCAAGTTTGGCTGTAAGACTATATATATATATCATTTAATCAAATATAAAAGATTTACTTTGTACCTGCAAGTTCGGCTGTAACACTATTTAACGAAAAGCTTGCTGATCCAACATCAAACGTATTAAATTTCTGACTAAATCTTCTCGAATGACATATCAAAGCTTCCAACAGAGTAGCCCTACTTTACGAAAAGCTCAATAATCTGTGTATTAAATTACGAAATAACTATTTCAAAAGTTGGATTAAGTAATTTCAATAGTAATTACGCAATAAAATCAATATCGTTTGATTTTTATCAGTCTTAATGAATTATTATTTTAAAGGATCCACTTTCGGATTCTCAATATAATTGACGTTGTTATACCATGGAACAGCACGTGATTAAGCAAAGCCAAATTGCAATTGAATTTCAGACGAATTTTCGTATCGCATTTATGACATTTACATGTCGCTCACAGAATACGCTAAAGGCGGTTAATAATATCAGTCCGCTCGCTGCAATTACGGGAAACTAGTTAACCACAGTATCGGATATTTCTATAACAGCAAAAGAAGTGCAATCAATAGCCATAAGAGCTCGCATAACAATTATTTACAAACGAAACTTTTCAATGCAAATACGAGTATCCAATAGCCCTTTTTATGCTTATTGCCACGATCGGCTTTAATATAATTGAGAAAGAAAACAGACATTCCATACACAGCACGTAAAACGCTTTCAATGCGAAGATCCTCCAGCGAGAGCGTTGCAATCCAAAGAGTAATTAATTAAAACGGGAGGATATCTGGACGCGCGCACAATTCATCAAAGCCCCATTTCATCGTGCAAATCAGTGAGTGGCAATATTCCCCGCTACATAGAACTCGCACACAACGCAGGTATCCCCGGCGATACACAAGCTTCCCACCCACTCGATCAAATACTCGGCTTATAACTGCACTCTATCGGTCCGTAATGCGCCGGCCGATAAATAAATACGCGTTCCGCGCGATCGCGCACGGGCCAATTCCGCCGTCGCAGCTCTTCCACACTGCGTTCGCGCTTCATTTAACCCCGCCTTTATGAAAACGTTATTATACGTCCGAAAATTCCCGACGCCCGGCACGGACCCCTAGAATCCCGAGAAAAAAAAAAGAAGAGAATTTCCACCCGACGGTGCGCGTCGCCGCACAGAGACAGCGTCGGACGCAATTGCCGAAAAGGGGGTGTCTCGTCGAGGGGGTGGCGCACGCGAGAGAAGGAAAAGAGCAAGGAGGCGAAAAGAAGAGGAACGACTGTACGGAGGGGGGCACGAGAGAGGCGCAATCAATACGCATATCTGCACGCGCCCGCGCGCTCCGTTCGGACGCTGCGGGGGACAGCTCTCGCGTCGGCCTGGCAACGGCGCATGCGCCGCGGGAAATGCGTTCCCCCGAGTCACCCCCGCTCGACTTGGATATATATATACACACATACACGCACATACTTATATACACATACACGTATACATACATATATAGCATATACACATATAACATATATATATATATATATGTATATGTATATATACACATAAATCCCCTGTACTCGTGTCTCTCGCACAGCCGGCGTGTCTGCGCCGAATTTTCGGCTTCCGGCGGGATATCGCCTCCTTCGCGCGAAATGATGAGCACCCGAGGCGCTCTGCCCCAGTTTTTTTTTTACGGGAGGCGCTGACGCCGTGTTTAT
This sequence comes from Sycophila sp. Sp_5, assembly GCA_018906775.1. Lineage (NCBI taxonomy): Eukaryota > Metazoa > Arthropoda > Insecta > Hymenoptera > Eurytomidae > Sycophila > Sycophila sp. Sp_5. The sequence continues at coordinate 74,543 of JACCID010000225.1, read as the reverse complement.
GGATTTTCACGAGGCGCGCGAGCGCCGCTGAATGGAGACTACGCCAGCGCGGATTTTTCTTTGGCGCGTGGATTATGTGCCGAGCGAGTCCGCGAGCGCGGCTCCCTTGTGCCGCGGATGCGGGCCGCATGAATTCGCGTCACGACCGAGCCGTTCGTCATGGTTTCGGGCTTTTCTTCTTTTGAAAAATTTCGAGACATTTACGAACTTCTGCTCGACAATGAAACATCAGTATTTTTTTTTACGCCGCGATCGTTTATTCGAGTGGTGAAATTTTATTTACGACCGATCGTTTTTTACGAGATTGAGAGGAAAATTTTTCTTTTTCGATATATGTAATAAAATATATGTAAGTCGATGGCGATGGGGTGATTTGAGAACAGATTTGTATAGACGCAGGTGGGCAATCAGTCGCGTATTTTGCGTACGCGCGATCGAATCGAAGCTAAGAATGAGATTTTACTGTCAGCGATGAGTTTCATCGTGATCTTTAAAACGTATATGTCTAAAATTAAATTAAAATTGTTAGAGTCACGAAATTTTCATTGCACGCAATGCATTACACCATCAACCTTTATGTTCTTTAAAAAAAAATTTTGTAAATTCCGTTTCGTTTTGTCAATAAAAAGGTGACGTAAATTCCGTTTCGTAAATCTTTCATTCACCTTAATTTCAGCTAAAACAACCACAACACCACTTCCCTTCGTTTATCTTTCCCGCTTCTTTGCCCTAAAAAGTTAAAACGAAAAAGTACGGAATTGCCGATCGCCAATTCCCCATCATCTTCGATTTTTCGCGCAACCACCGTACACGCTGACAGCTTCTGTCGTTCTAAAAATAAACGAGCCTCGGGCCGGTCCGCTCAAACACGGCTAAAAATTCTAGAGGCCGGTCGTTTAAAAAAAAAAGTGAAAGAACGATGTTCGCTCGGCAAAAGAGTATATATACATAGGAAATCCGCTCGGAGCCCTACATAGGATTCCCCGAGTTGATCGTCGTCTAGCCCCTATACACCCGTGTACGTGCAGTATACGCGTGCAGACGGTCAAAGTGGCCGCCGACTCGATTAGGAGCGCAGGTGGCACGACGGCATCTGCGCGATCGAAGAGACCCGCTTTGCGCGCGGCGAATGCATGACACGTATATGTTGAACAGTCAGAGGCGTCCGAGGGGGTAGGAGGGGGTGCAACGGGGTGCGTATGCGCGCAATTGTATCATCCGCGCGGGTGGAGGTACGTGTTGCGGGGTGCGCGCACACACGCCGACCAGACTGGGCGCACGTGCGACAGGGGTGGCGGGCATTCCGCGACGAGTTAAATATATATATATATATATATATACACACTAGGGGCATCGGTGGTAGTATTGCGTGCGCGAGGGACTCCCTTCGGTCGTCGAACACTGCGTCTTTTGCCGTATTCTGGAGCTGTTTGAGTCGCCCGGAATTCCGATTATCCGACGATGTACACTTTCGAGCGCTCTGCGACTGGATGCTTTCGGTCTTCGGTATTGGCGGAATACTTGCGGCGGGATGGTACTTCTTCCTTTGATGAACTTTGTTTTAGTGTTTTTTTTGTTGGCGGAACGGATTTTTAAAAATTGTATTAAAAAATAAATGGTTTTTATTTCGTAGTACTGCAGTCTATTTGTGACGTTGCGTTAAAATAATTATAGCATATATAGATTCTATATTACTATCTAAAAATGAATTAGTAAAATTCACATCGAATAAGGGAATATACTATAAATAAATACGCGTAAATAAATATAATATATAATAAATACGAATATACTATATTCCCTTATTCGATGTGAATAAACCCCTTATATACTATACTAGTTTTACATAAAATTATAATTTGATATTGCTTGTTTTAATAAATAATATAAAAAATATATAATTTTAAAAAAAAGTCGTTTGTTTATTTGATATGTGAAAGACTTGACACTTTGTACAGTCTATATTCACTTATTTTATGTGAATTTTCACTTATTTACATTTAGAGAGTACTATATTTAGATTTATTATTAATTTATGAAACGAAAAAAGAGTGTAAGATAATTAAAAATATTTATATATTTTTTTCATTAAGAATTCAACTTGATTAAAAAATTAGAAGGACTTACATAGTAAACATCACAGAGTCAAGATTTGTGTACGAGTTTATAGAAAAAGTAGGTTTATTCGTTTTGAACATGAAAGTTCAATTTAAGAGCATCGCGCGTTAACGTTTCGCGAACCGCAAGTGCATTGAGAAAGAAGCTGTTAATGCATTATTCAATTGATTAATAGAATAAAAGTATTAATTTCAATAGAAAATTATCAGCCGAATGAATTTTACAATTAAAATAAACTGTGATAAGTTACTACCTAATTAATCACATTAGTTATTATATAATTATTCTACAATTTGCGGTAAACATATATCCGATAATTTTGAAAGCCAATATTTCTCGTACGATAGTATACGTATTGACAGGGAAGAATTCAATAATGACGTTAATAAAACAGCCATAGATTTCCGTTGGATTTCCAATTAATCCCTCTGCGTATTTTTGCACCCCTTATTATACGAATAATTTAAAAGAAATAAATTACCACTCCGCCCAATTTCGAATAAAGAAGATTAACGTGCTACGTGTGTTTTCGACTAAATAAAGCCTACCCCCCGTAACAAAAAAAATTAAATATTATATACAATTATATCAGGTAGACCTTTCTGCATCCAAAACTTCCAAAAATCTCACATTCCAACCCCACTTTACTCATACAGTTAAAATTGTTATCTTTTGTGTTATTGGACAAATAATTACACAAAGATTGCTTTTAATGTACACTTTTCCTGCAGTCTTCTTGAACACAAAGAATGTATTTAAATTACACTTTTTTGTATTTACTTGGGCATTACACAGATTCTAGTACTGATATGCAGGAACACAAAATTAATAAATAAAGTACAATATACAAAAGAAATTATTTTAAGTTAATAAATTATTTATGTACTTTCTGGCTATTTAGTGTCCAATCGAGTGTAACGATTCTGTTAAAATGCATTTTTACTAAATATTTGTGTAGTTTAGGAGCAGTCTAAATAGAACATAATAATCGTGTAATTTCATAATTAATACACAAAAAATATGTTTATCTTGTGGCAGTTCAATTCTAAACACAAAAATAATGTTTACAATTGAATGGATTTTTAACTGCGCATAAACTAACAATTTGCAACATCGACCCCCAGCATCCATAAATCCAAAAGTAATTAAATACCTCATTAAATCCAACACCTAAGTCCTAACTCTCCATTGTCCTTATAATCCCTCCCCCAGACCACGAAAATCCTTGCAGCTCCGTCACCGGCTCCTACCCGCGCGACGACAAAATAAAATGAAATATTACAATTATATCAGATATTATAGTCTTCTCTTCATCCCCAATTATAAAAATCTCTCATGCCAACCCCGCTCTTCCCATAAACTAACAATTAGCAGCATCCACCCCCAGCGACCAACGTAAGAAAAAAATGCCCAAGTAATTAAATCAGACCTCAGACCTTCTTTCAGTTCCGCCACCGGCTCCTACTCCACAACAAAATAAAATTAAATATTACAATTGTATCAGATATTATAGTTCTTTCTGCATCCCCAATTATAAAAATCTCTCATCGCAACCCCGTTCTACTCATAAACTAACAATAAGCAGCATCCAGCCCCAGCATCCATAAACCCAGCAACCAAAGTAAGAAAAAAAATACCCAAGTAATTAAATCACACCTCATTAGATCCAACACCTAAGTCCTAATTCTCGATTGTCCTTACACACCCTCCCCCAGACCTCGAAGCTTCTTACAGCTCCGCTACCGGCTCTTACCCCGCAACAAAATAAAATTAAATATTACAATTATATCAGATATTATAGTCTTCTCTTCATCCCCAATTATAAAAATGTCTCATCCCAACCCCGCTCTACCCATAAACTAACAATTTGCAGCTTCCACCCCCAGCGACCAACGTAAGAAAAAAAAAAAGCCCAAGTAATTAAATCAGACCTCATTAGATCCAACACCTAAGTCCTAACTCTCGATTGTCCTTACACATCCTCCCCCAGACCACGAAGCTCCTTACAGCTCCGCCACCGGCTCTCGGCGGCAGACGCGCCTGCGCGCCAGGGCCTCAGACAATGAGCCTCGGCGCCTGCGCCCCGCCGCCTACCCCCGCGAGTGCGCGCGCGGGTGCACGCTCCGTTGACCCGGGGGGCGCCTCTCTCCCACCGCGCGGGCCGCCAGTGTGTGCGCGTCCCCCGGCCGTGTGTGGAGAGCTGCGAGCAGAGCAGGCGGCGCGCGTACAGCCACGAGCCAGCGACGTTCGCCCCCCGGGTGCAATGCCCGCGAGCTAGCGGCGATGCCCCGTCGACGCTGAGAGGGGCCGAGGCGACACCTGGACCGAGAGCATCGCCGAGGTACGCGCGTAAAGGGGATCGAGCACGGCGGGGGTGTACAACTCCGGCGGGGGCAGGTATTGTATCCACACGTAGACTCGCGTGTGTAGATGCGATCGTCGCTGGATGTGCACAGTCGATATCTCTTCTCTCGTGTCGCTTTCTCCCGAGCGGGGGTGTATAGGTATCCTTGGGACGGGCTTCCTCGGGGGAGAGTCGAGGGGGATGTTGCCGTGCGCGCGGGATGCTATTTTCGGCGTGGGTATAAGTCTTCCACGGGGCTGGCGTATGTACACCTACGCGGATGGGTGACTGATGGTTCTGGCACTCCGTGCACGCAGATGCAGCGGGAGATTCGATGTAGGGTAGGTTGCGAGCTGCTCGATAAGGGCTGCTGGTGTTTTATCGATGGGAGTTTTGAGCGAGAGCTCCGGTGGGGTCCCTTTGTTGATGCAGCGGCAGCAGCGGGTGGAGGTGGTCGTTGCTCGAGTTTCTGCCTTTAAACTGAAATGGTGCAATTGTATATGGGATATGCGTTCGATTTTGGCTTTGGAGTGTTGTATTATATCGGGGAGATTGTCATTGTGCTGAGGTATTGGCTTCGTTGCGGTGGGTGGTGCGATCGGCGGAATTTAAAATTGAACGATGCACAATAACTTAACGCGAGATAATAGCTACCGAGTAGCGTCGAAATTTGATGAACAGTTCTACATTGATACACTGAGAAAAAGATTCCTTACTTAGGATAGGACTTTAATTTTTCGTAATTGCATATTACTTAACAATTAGGAAATAAGCAGTTGAAGTAGGTTGAAGCGAAGTCATGTTCAGTTCTTAATAATTAAGTATTCGTTTCGTTACAGTAAATGCATGTTCAATTAAATGAAGACATGCTGCATTAAAAACTTTAATTTAAAATAAATCATATGGAGGTTGTGAATCGAAGGTAATATGAAAAATAACACTCACGCGCACGCTCACCAATGTTATAAATATGTACTCATTATGAACGATACGTAAAATGAAATCTATTTTTCTTAACAGTTAAGAAATGTGCATTAAGATTTAATACTATGTATTAACTATAACTGTTGCGTTACATACAAAATTCAAGGAAATTGATTACTTTACAATAAGGAATCTTTTTTCTCAGTGTAGAAAACATTTTTTGATCCAAAGCCAGTGTCTTTAATATAAAGCCGTGCGCATTTAATATAATCGAAAGGCGTAGGTATTAGATGTAAAGAAACGGTGCATTAACTATTAAACCATCCACGGGATTTTTGTCGGTAAAAATGATCGCGCGTTAACTACTAAGAAATATTTCTTCAATGCTAATGCATATTTCTTTATTTCAAATACCATGACAAAATTATTTTTCAAAGCCGCGAAGACTTTGGATTAAAGATTCTTTTCTATCAGTGTAAGTATACTCGCCGTTGCAGCTGATCGTAGATCTATTAACGGAAAAATTATTACGACGAGTAATCTGTTTTGCATCGGGTGCTTATATGGCGATGTAAATAAGCAATTAGCGCGTCGCAGCGTTTTAACCGTCGAAGCCAATTAAACTAACAAGTCGCTTTAACGAGGGGAAAGATGAGAGAATACTTCGCTGCAGTGGACGCTGCAATAATCTTGCTGTGTGTGCGCTCCGGAATCACGTTGAACAAACAGACAGGCTTGTCTTGTTTCTTTTTTATCTTTTTTTTTTTGTTTTTGTCGTCGTCCAGATTAATCCAACTTCTGTTACGTCGGTTAATCTCCTTTTGTACGATTTTCTCGCTTGCTCACGTGACGGGATTGCAAGTGTTTCGGCTTTGCGACACGATTTTTTTCTTTTTTCTCCGTCGCCTCTGCAGTTTTCTTTTTTCTTTCTCGGTTTTTTTTATTCGTTCTAATTGCGTCGATGCTTTTCACCGGCGCGGACGGCAGAGCCGCTGATGCAATAAGGGCCGCGGCGTTTCAGAATTCAACGACGTACACGATGTACTGATTGTACGATACGTGCGAGTTTGTTTTTCTTTTTTAATGAAGCACGAAAACACTTGACATGATTAAAAAAAGAAAAAAGAAAAAAAGGAGAAAGTCGATATCATCTCTGTGCAACATCAATCTGCTAATAATAACGCTACTGTAATTTACGTATATATAGTACAGTACATGGTTAAACCTTCATGGGCATGATTCAATTAGGTTTATACAGTTTATATTAGACTTTGCACTATTTTTTTTATACTTTAATGAGTAAACTTTAATGAATTATACTATTTTTAAACTTTGATTAATGATTTATTCTGTATATACAGTATTTTAAAATTGCATGTTTAATATTAGTGAGATTTAAAAATGAATTTTATAGATTAATAATGTTTACTTTAATTATTCACGTTTTTAAAAATCCATAAGAAATATTTTCTTTGTGTTTAAACTCATGTTTATTATAAGATCCACATAAATGTATAATTTTTATTGACAACGTAATGTTAGTTTAATTCTGGCGAAATAACAATTCGATGAAGTTTCATAAATGAATGCAACTTAATATAGATTCGCATTATATTCAACATGTAATTTAATATTCGACACTCAAGTTATTACAGACACTAAAAATAAACAACAGCAAATTTTAAAGTTTTGAAAGGTTTGAGCGCTCGAAAATCTGAAAAATTAATTGTTTCGTTGATCAGATTCCTAGTTACAGAGAAATATCAAGAATTCTGCAACTGCCCATAATTTGATATCCTGGATGTCAAGTTTGCATCTAAAAACATTTTACGCCTCTACCATTTCTCATAAAACTTTTTAAAATACTATTAAACCATTTAGTTCTAAACTATTTATTCAACTGTATAAAATTCACCTGAAAATTTCATTAAACGACGGCACTAAATTTTTCATCCTGATTCAATCTCCCCAGACAATGTAATAGAAGTTTCAACAACCCAGTAAATTAACTTATACGTTAGCATTTTCTGTAAAATAAAAAATAGCAATTTCTCAAAAATAAAAAAATTTACCCACGCAAGTTTAAAAAAAAAGTACCGAATTAAAGAAACGAACTTGATACGTTTAAATGCGAAACGACAAATCCAACGGCGGGGGAAGAGCACCGGTTAACACAAAACAGGTCCGCGATAACCGCGCGCTTCTCCCCCTCCGCGTCGCACTCCACGAGCGCACAAAACTGCTCTCCATTTTCAAAAAATTCTCGTACTCTCCACGCTTCAGCCTCTCGTCCTCCCGCGCGCTCTTAATTTCTCCCCCTTCATCCTTTCACCCTCTCTTACAACCCCAGCGGGGTTATCCCTTCGGTCTCTCTCCCCGTTTTTTTTTTTCAGCGAGAAATCCGTGTGTACGCGCGCGGATCTGTGTACGTGGGTGCGCACCCCTTCCGAGTGGGCCCCCGGCGTTTGATTTTCCCGTGGCTGGGATGTATTATTCAAAAAGTCGACCGCGCGCTTCTTTCATTATTGCACGCGAGACATCAATAATTACGCGGCGGGGGAGGGGAAGGGGGACCTCGAGGAGGCTCTTGTGCACGTGACACAATTTTACGGCTTGTTTTATTTTTCCCGTGTTTTTCTTTTGTGTGTGTCTGTGTGCGCGCGGGCGCCTCAGTGTCGATACAATGGACGGAGCCGAAAGGGGCTTCATTAATATTGATGGTCGACGAGCGGCGGCTGCCTAGACCGGACCTTGCATAATTTCGCCGCCTCCTCTAGGACTCGCTCTATGTACATCGGGACTAAGCTCCGCGTTCTAAGCCCACATTGAGAAAAAAAGATTCTTTATTGTAAAGTAATCAATTTCCTTCTCTCTAAATTTAAAAATGTGAAATTCACATAGAAGATGTGAATAGTGACATATTTTATTGTGAAAAATCGTTCACATATTTAGCATGTGAACGACTTTTCACTTATTAAATGTCATTATTCATATTTTCAGATTTAGAGAGTTGAATTTTGTATGTAACGCAACAGTTTATAGTTAATACATAGTATTAAATCTTAATGTACATTTCTTAACTGTGTAAGAAAAATAGATTTCATTTGTTCATTTTACGTATCGTTCATAATGAGTACATATTTCTTAATAGTTAAGGAATCGGTATTTATAACTTTGGGGAGCGCGCGCATTTTAGTGTTATTTTTCCTATTACCTTCGATTCATAACATCGATATGATTTATTTTAATACAGTGATTAATTATTTGAATTTAATACAGCATATCTTCATTTAATTGGACATGCATTTACTGTAACGAAACGAATACTTAATTATTAAGGACTGAACATGACTTCGCTTCAACCTACTTCAACTGCTTATTTCTTAATTGTTAAGTAATATGCGAGTACGAAAAATTAAAGTCCCATTTCTTAACAGTTAAAAATTATTATTAACAGTAAAGAATCTATTTTCTAAGCCCAGCGGGGCGCCGATTTATATTGCGCGCCTCTTGGATTTCGTGCCCGTTAAATCGATTACCGCCTTTGAGCCTCCGAATTTATAGCGCGCCGACGGCTAATTTATCGCGTGGCTCTCTCTTTTTTCTTCGTTTTCCGCCAGACGCGAGTTTTTTTCCGTCGTAAGCGTGTAACGCGGAGCTTTCGTATGGTAACGGCTGCCAAGATGTATAGACCGAGCGCGTAACTGACTTCTGCGTGTGGCTGTAAAGCTGCGAGATGTGCGTTCGCTTCTACCTGAATGCCGATGAATGTGTTTATAGAAACTTACACGCGGTGTCTATAAAAAATTGATGCTTTTTTTGGGGTCAATCGTACTATTTGCGTCTGACTTTCTTCTCTCTCTCTCTCTCTCTTTTAATCGAGCATAAATTATGAATGCAGGTCGACGAAGGAATTAATTGTTTCCGATGTCCTTGGTGTCGAAAAATTTGGAGGCACAAAATTTCATCGGGAGAGGGTGGACTTAATGATGGAGTAGTCGCACGAATGAATCATGAGCGAAGCTTTTTTTCATTTGGACATTCCTCTGGGGAATTAAATAACCTTTTATCGGAGTGCTTCTGCGTTCGGCATGCGAAAATATGCTAAAGAGGGTGCTTAGACTCCGGTGTTTGCATGACGATGCATCCTATGCACCCTCGCGCTCTTCGCGAGGGCAAATATTTATTGCGCTCTTCCCCTGAACGAGTGTGTGTGTGCGATCTGCATTCGTAATTCCAGATTAAAAAGCTTTTATAAATCAAAAATCTGTAATTTATTGTCTGGCGAGCTTGTAAACGGAGATGAGAATTAAAATTAATTTGCATGAAGCTTTTTATTCAGGAAAACGTATATGAAACTGCAGTACACTTTAAATGATAATATTTTACTTTTAAATAATAATACTTTATTTTCTATCTGTATACAGCATTTTAAGTCCAAATCAATAAATAAAAATTCAAAGATTTTTATAATTAAATAATAATGTATTATACACTGATAGAATAAAAACCGAGATTCTCCTAAAAACTTATAGGAAGTTCTCCATTTTCAGAAAAAGTAGAAACTGCTAAACGAAAAAAGAGAATCTCCTAGTTTACGAACAAGGAGAATTTATTCCTATAAGTTTTTAGGAGAATCTCCTTTTTTCTATCAGTGTATATTTTACGTAATTTACATCATACTAATTCGAAAACTGTCAAAAGTATGATGAATTTGTATTTATACGTAATCAAATAGAAAAATAGTTTCTTTTTGTGACACGTTGTTAACGTTACATCACGTTATTCACGTCTGTGGCTGCTGTAACAATCGATTATTAAAGCTACGCAAACACGAGCAGCCCAAAATGGATCGTCAATGTACGAAGGTATTCATCGCCGTGCTTCCAAATTCATGGAAAAATGTCACGAAAAAAACCTGCTTATATTCCGCAACCGAACGCAAAAAGCAATTAAAAGCATTCCCAAGTTCCCATATAGAAAGCCAAAAACATGATCCGTCCTCCGACAAACGAAACCGATCCTGTCAACCGTAAATAGTCCTCCCGCCGGTGTACACAAAAACCTCCATAAATACATAAGTTCTGCTCTCGCGGGCGAGCTTCCGTTCCGTTACCCCTCCGAAAAAAGCCCGACCGTCGAAAATCCCCTGAAGTCCGCGAACCGTCAATGAAGGCCCCCTCCCCTCTGATAAGCCGCTGCGCATTGAGTGGAGAAAGCTCCCCTTTTCGCCAAGGGGACGCCCGGACGGCTTGGCGAAATTCACTCCCAAATTCGATTGGGCGGGCGCGCATTGAGATTCCGGTCAAGCTCCACTATGGAGCCGCAAGCTCCCTCTCTCCCTCTCGGCTGCGCTTTTTCTCGACCGTTGTGTTTTATGCGCTCTGAAAAAAAAGGAGAAAAAAAAAATTAAACGAGGAAAGAGAAGGTCGATGGCAGCGAGCAGAAGCCCGCGGGTGTACAGGCGACAGCAAAACCGCGAGAACAGAAGCGCACCCCTCGCGCCTTTTCGCATCCCCGCGGGTGGGGGGTGACGGTAGCGAGGGAAACGGTGGCTTGTATCTTTTCTGCCTTTTGATGTCTACGCAATGTCTCGTCATTTTAATAGGCGGGTCTCTCTCCTCGGGCGCTGGATACGCGTCCTCCTGCCTGAGGGAGCCGCTAAGCGCGAGGAGACGCGCACGCGATTTATATATTTACGCGCCACGAGGCGAGAGATAAAATTGAACGCAGCGACGTAAACTCGAGCTCGTAATTTTAAGCGGCGTTGAAATTAGCGCCTCGCGAAAGGAAAGGGACGCGTGGGCGGTATTTCCTTCGTGGCTGTAAAACATTTCTGGGGGGTCTTGATGTGCACGAATATTTTACACGTCAGCCGGGTATATGTAAGCACGCGCGGCTTAATTTTCATATTTCTCGTATCAGGCCGCATTCATTTTTCCAGCGTCACTGCGGCTCGCATGCATCAAATCTGCTCGCGATATCTACCGTGCAGGCGGTTTAAAAAAAAATAAAGGAAAATTTAATTCATGGCTCGCGTATAATCGTTCACGAAGGACCGAGCAGTCCTTCGTCGAGGGACTTTTTTTTTTAATTCTCTAGCGCATAAAATTTAAAACGAAAGATTTTGATGACTCGTTATGTATACGGAGACTAATTATTCGACGACGAAACAATGAAGTTCGTTTTATTTATGCACAGAGAAATTAAATGCACGTACGATGATTAAAGGATATTTCAAAGTGATTTAATATCCTTTAATTATTCTTACGAACAATTAGTAAAGCGGTAGGTATAGCGTATACCTTAAGTTTTAATTTTATTACTTCATAATTCGATTCCGTATTAATTACGCGAGGCTATAATTAAGCACGAAATCTCCAGAGACGCCGTTAATCACGGCGAGCATAAGACAGATAATTTCTGGAAGCGATTCAATGCGCATTCGAGCCACATTAGAACGGCGATAATTCCTCGCACAACATTTGAAAACTCCTCACGCGGCGGCGGCACAATAGAACCGTCGATTTCGTTATAAAGTAGATTTCCCACGGGCTCCTACCCTCGGCGCTCCACGGCAACGGCACCTGTCGTTAAAATTACTCCAGTTCCCGGCGACAACGTACCGACACATTTATCCGCATCAAAAGGTCCTGACCTAAAAAAAGAAAGAAAATCGTCACGAATTTCCCCCTCGCGTCGCACGGCAGCACGTACAATTTGATTAAAAACTCGAAACACGGGCGGCAACTTTCGACCGGAGAGCTTTAAGCCACCCGCAAGTTTTCTCCCCCTTTCCCTCGAGCTTTTCGCGCGCGCAATGCGTAATCCGGTGGATGAATGCAAAAGAGCCAAGGTGGGGCACAAGAAGGGAACAAAGCGAGAGGGTAGAGCAAAGGAAGGAAGCAGGCGGAGGAGGGACAAAAAAGGAGGCGGCAAGAGGGAGAGAAAGAGAGAGAGAGAATGCGCGCGCGCTTAGTCGTGATTAATCGGCGCTCGCATGTGGGTCACGAGTTGCAGAGTCGCGCGCGCGCACGGCCTAACGAGATAGAGGGTTTACCAAGCTCGCCGGCTAAGCCTATTAAAGAGCCTCCCTCTTCACCCTCTCCCTTCTTCTCTCCGTCCCTGCCGCTTCCTCCGCGCTCTTCAGCATCGGTCCCCGCCGGGGAAGAGTTGCGCTCTCAGGTGTAGGCCAAGAGTGAAGAGGATGCCCGCCGGCCGTTGGCTGCGAGCCCCGAGGTCGTTCCCTCTCTGCCGAGATGCTCTCGACGCACGCCAGGGCCCCCGGATATTCCCACATGCACCGGCTCTTTTTTTTTTTTTTTTTGCCGTGTGTGTGTACACGCCGTCTCTCGATTCTTCGCGCAAGCTCTTCTCACGGTGAGCTTTTTTATCAGCAGGCTTCTTCTTATCTACTTTTTCTTTGTTATCGTCCGGAGGGGATTTTCGCATTTTTTTTATTCGTAACTCCGGGCGGACTCGTTCTTTTATTCCGGCCTTTTATTAACCCCTTGCCGAGGTCAAATGCGCCACTCGCGTGTCGCGGTTGATGCGCCGTATCCGCGCGCGACCTTTTTTCGGATCGACCATTTCTTTTTTGCCCGACGATCAAATGGAATTTTGAGAGACGAGTGCCGCGGCGAACGCGCTCGAGGGGGAGGAAATTACTTTCGTCGAGGGAGGACAATGAAATTGAATTACGGCGGGTCCTATTCTGTGGGAAAAAAAGCTTTTTTATGCTATAGGTGGTATTATGTGCGAGTTGATATTGCAAGGATAAAGGGAAAGCATTTATCAAGTAGGTTTTCTCTTTTATCAGGTTGGATAATATTTACATAGATTTCAGGGAATATGTTTTTTGGCGTGTGTACATGTGCGGGGTGGAATCTTCAGAAAAAGATAATGAATTTTTGGTTGTGAGCTTTTCTTCCGCACTCGAGCTTTTGAGGAGTTTACTAGAATTAATAAATTGTTCGTTTAACTTCTAGACATTTTCATTTTGTGGAAGTAAGTTCAGCATACCTTCGCGTAAATAAAGAAATGTTTAACCTTAAATCAGATTAACTTGGTCATCTTAGTATCCCAGATAAATGAGAACTGCTCTACGAGAGTGTCAAATCTTATATTAAAAAATTATATTTCTAATTTATAAGAAAATATTATTTACAATTAAAAAGAGCTAAAGTTACTCTTAAAAGTACAAAAAGAATTTTTACTGCAAATACTATTCTTAGAGCCATTCAGTTAAAAAGCTCACGTTTCTTTTAAAAAATCATACCCGCCGAGCATTCGGTGCACACGAATAACATACAGATAAGCGCCTCAATTCGGAAATCCCAATCAATACATTTTCCGCAAGTTCCTTCCGCAAACTGGGAATATTATCCGAGCAATCCTCAGCTTCCTCGCGTCTCCCCTCGACGGCCAAGCTCCGCGCTGAAAGTCGAGCTTACCCGAGCTTATACGGTTTGGCAAACACGCGAGGCGGCCGAGAAGCGTCGATGAGTTGTAAGTAATGCTCGACAGGTTTTCCACGGGCCTCACTCCTTTCTCGACTTTTCCAATAGCTGCGGTATGGCCGTCGACTTTGGAGGGCCATCCTCCCTCCTCGACCGATGCCACTCGTTGCGCCTGTGTGCACCGCATATTAATGCGCTTTATCGCGGCGCGCGTAAATATTGTCCCGACTGCTCGCTTGGCTCTCATTCCGGGTATATTCCTTTTTTTCTTTTTTTTTGCGCTCATGTACACTCGTTCCGCGCGACAAGCGGATGATGGATGAACGTATAGGAGTTCCACGGAGACATCAATGTTTGTGCAATGTAGCCGGATGTTCTCGGAGAATTTACTATTCGTCTGACTTTGGATTAGACGGGGCGTGATTAATCGATGGCTGTATTACCTTTTAGTTTTTGTTACTCGCATGTGATCTACAGAATGTTGAATTATGGAATCTTCTTTGTAGAAGCTCTTATTCGTGCGACGACGATTCTGCAATTATTTAATTTCATTGCTCTTTTCGGATCTTTGTGAATATTTATTGTATTTGAAATTTTTATGATGTAGTTGTACATTGGGATGTAATTTGTTTTAAACATACGAAGCTTTTGTTATAAATATTGCGAAGCTTTTTTGTAAAAATTTTTAAACTTTTGCTACGAATATTGCAGAACCTTTTTTTTTGTAAATTATCAATCTTTTCTTATAAATATGTGTTATATGGAGCTTTTTCATAAAAATTAAGAAGCTTTTCTGTTAAGAGTGTAGAGCGTTCCTCGTATAAATTTTATAATGTTTTATTAACTATGCAAGTTTCACATAAAAACTTATACAATATAAGTCTCTCGTTAAAATTTTTAGAGCTTGCAAACTATTCCTCGATTATATTTTTATACATAATATTTCAGAGGCGCCTTATCATGATTTTTACAAGAATAAATTCTTTGAGTGTTTCTAAACTTAAACATTATCTGTACATTACACTACTCCATAAATGATAAAACATACTTTACCGAATGTTATTACTAAATCTTCATGAACTGTAATCTTCACGAGACGTCAAATAAAAGCTTATATCGATAATAAAAGTCAATACGACCAAGAAACGATCCTATACGCGAGGTCTTCCGCGAAACGGCGCGCATAAGCAAAGCTGCACACGCGAAGCTCAGCCAAGCGACGTTCCTTCGTCGAATTTTACCGTGCAGAAAAATCCGTTAAGTAATAAAGTATCCCGGTGCCTCGTCAGCAGCCTCGTCGTCTCGGCCACGGGCAAGCGCATGACGCCACCACCTAGGAACTCCCTAACCTCGCGTTCAATGGCAAGATAATTGCCGCCTTGAGTAAGGTTTCTTCCCGACACGCTCGAGCAAACGCGTACTTTATACACACTGAAAGAAATATTTTGGAAAATTTAGTATCCAGTCTGGCAGTGGAACCACAGACTGCATTAAGTGAAAAAATTATCATTCTGTACTATAAAATTAATTAAAATTCTAGTAATATGTTCTAAAAGTTCTAGTAATATGTTCTAGAAATTCTAGTGATATGTTCTAGAAATTCTAGTAATTTATTCTAGAAATTCTAACATATGTTCTAGAAATTTTAGTAATTTGTTCGAGAAATTCTAGCATATGTTCTAGAAATTCTAGTAATTTGTTCTAGAAATTCTAGCATATGTTCTAAAAATTCTAGGAATATGTTCTAGAAATTCTAGGAATATGTTCTAGAAATTCTAGTAATATGTTCTAGAAAACTTGATAGATCTGGATGCTTGTTTCTATTGACTTATTTTAAAAAGTGTAGACCGAGAGAAATGTTTTGGAAAAATTACTGTTATTCCAGTAAGTTTTCCAAAACATTTCTCTCAGAGCACATATTTCTCGCGGCAGGCTATTCGCTTCGAGCTTTTACTCGTTTCGTTCTCTTCGAGCAGTAGCCACGCAATTCTCATCGCTCCTTTTACTTATCCCGTCGTCTTTTACCGCTTTTATCCTTCATTGCTTTCTATGTTTTTATCTCTATCTCTGCTTTTGTCTCCGCTTCCTTCTCTGCGTAGTCTATGTCTCTGTGAAGGAGTTGATATGGTAGAGTGCATATGCTAATTACGTGAGCGCACTTATTTTGGCCGATGTCGAAACTTTTTGCCCGGTAAAGTTCGCGAATTTCTGATTCTTAGCTAATGAAGCTGCTCTGTCGCTGCGACTCCTGGAGGAAAGTTTTTACGTCGTCGAGGCGGGAAATGCATGTTTGAATTTATAGTTGCCGTCTTCGCTGACAATGCGCTGCCAGCTACGAAGAGTTACGCAGTTATTTGCGAGTTTATTTGCAATTCATTAACTGCAAACTAGGGAGACGAGGGAAAGGCGAGGTAGCGGTCAAGGAAATTAAATTTCACTGTTTGAAATTAAATTTTCCGCAAATTTAAATAGAGAATAAATTTTATCAAAGTTGAACACATACTGTTTTATTAAAGTTATATGGACTGAAAAAATTTTCTCGTAAAAATTGTGGTGAAGTTTCTCACAATTATTCTGGCGAAAAAAATAAAATCGAGAGGCAGTTCGCAAGCTCTGAAAATATTTGCAGAAAAAACCTTGCATTTTTTGCCTGAGACTTACTGCTGAAAAAGTTTTGTAATTTACAAGTAAGGCTCCGTAGTTTTTACCGTAATATCCACGTCTTTTTCTCGTTAGAAAGCTTTTCATGCAAAAATTCCAAAGCTTCATTAAAGTTTCGATAGTCAATAGCTCTTGCAGGGAGCTTAATATATAATTTTTTCCAGAACATTTTCTCACTGTGTAAGACATAAAGTTTTCAACAATCTATTTCCTTTTTTTTGTGTAATTAACAAAGATTGTAACATAAAAAATAGATTTTTAATTTAACACAATAAGATGTAAGCGGTTGATGGAAGTGATTTCTCTCACCTCCTGAATCCCACTGTAATTTATCTCAACGACAGTCTAATAATCTCCCCGGACTTTGCAGCATTACTGGAGATAATGTGGAGTTCGGTGACGGCCGCTGGGGTGGAGAACGGGCCTGCACCTCCATCGCGGAGTAAGCACAGTGCCACTCTGCTAGCAGGCCACGTCTACCTTCTGGGTGGTCGAAATGGCAATCTTCCACTCAAGGATCTTTGGCGCTACAGCCTCGGTAAGTTTTCTCAAATTAAGTTTATTAAGAAAATTGTTCACGAATTTACTATAATGTGAATACGCGGATTTAGAACTTTGTTTATATATGATTTCACATCACCTAATAATCCCTAATCCCTCAAGGTAGATATAGAAGCTTTTTTAAAGAGATAATTAAAATTTAACAGTCACCAGTAAAAAAAGGAGCGTTTAAAAATTAGTAATTTAATTATTTCTCTGTCATGCTGATTAAATCTAAAGCCCCAATCAAATAATTCTATTATACAAATTGAGCGTCCGAGATTTCGACCGTTGGCTAAAATCTCGAAGTGTTTTTGATTTTCGGGAAAAAAAAATTGAATGACCGAGAGAAAAAGAGAGAGAGATATTGTTTTTGTAACCTAAAAAAATTCTGCAATCTCTTGGTTTATTATAAAAGCACATAGTATATCTATACACAGTTAATATACATAATTTAAAAAATAATAGATATAGTTATAACAATTATCAACAGAATCGAAAACTCATGAGTAAATACTTTTACTCAACTTTGACTTAATTTCTGGATTTCTCTCTTATAAAGTGTTATAGTTTGTAGATATGTCTGTTTATCTTATCTTGGTTTTGTATACGCTGAACAGATAGTTATATTCTAGGATAATTAGTACTTACGTTTTCGATGTTAGTCAATGTTTTCAAGTCGAAATTTGTGTACGTTGTCATATCGCATCCAGAAATTAAAATCGTAGACTTGAATTTATACAATATGTGGACTTTTCCTAAACCTGCATCTACAACAGCCACTGCTACGACAACGACTTTAAGCTCAACTACTTCAAGTGCAACTTTATCTTTAACTGCCGCAAATGATCCTTTTCTTTCTACTACTTCAAATGCAACTTTTACTTCAACTACTGCGAGTGATACTTTACCTTCCACTACTTCAAGTGCTTCAATATTTTCGACTACCAGTGGAGCGCCAATTTTCTTTGCAGTAAATACTACACAGCCTACAAAAAGTAAACGGGTTTTCCCTAAAAAGAGAATTGTAACCACAAGTACGACAACTAATTGTACAACCACATGGTCATCAATTTTCGGAACTGCTACTGACAACATTTCAGGTTCAGTAAACTCAAGTAAGACTAGTGCACCAACTTCTTCGACAACTATTTTTTCACTCGATTCACCGATTTCATCTACAAGAATTAGTGCGTCGACCTTTTCAGATGTTTTCAGTGCAAAATCAATTTCAACTACTACCAGCACATCGATTTCGTCAAATATTACTGACGAATCCACAACTCCAATTTCAAACAGTGCTCCGTCATTTACACCTTCAATAACGTCAGGCAAATTTTTTGGTGGATATTTGAACATTTCGCAAGGACACATTATATCATCTTCATTTGGACCATCAAAGGGCGTAAATAGTTCGTACTCAAGTGAATTAGATGTGCCGATTTCGGCAACTGCCTCAAATATTTCTATCCTATCCAATGGTGTCAATGGATCCTTAAATTCCACTTTGGTACCAGAATCTGTTATGGATAATGTAAATGGAGATGTTACGATTAGTAAGGTATCTTACATTTGGAAATTAAGTGAGTTCAGTGTATTGTGCAAAAACTGCACAAGCTGTTTAAATTCTCCAGAATTTTTAAAGAGTCCCAAATGCAATTTGTTCCTGAAAATGCCTGACGATGGTTCGGATTCTTTTGCTGTGGGCTTCAACTGCATTGCGAACTATCAAAGTATTGTAAAATGCAGTATTTCTCTGCTAAATAAGAATATGGAAGAATTATACAAATCCAGTGTTAAATGTTTATCGCAAACGAGTATCTTTCGTCTTATAAAAAAAGACAGCCTTTTCAGTGAAACTAACAATCTATTGCCCGCCGATACCCTTTCTATTTTGTGCGAAATTGTTATCAGCGACAGTATCACGCAAAGTAGTTTACCATATGAAAAAAATCTGCAAAATGATTTAGGCCAGCTGTTGGAAAATGAAATATTTAGTGATTTGACTCTCCACGTCGGAGAGACTCTGTTCAAGGTGCACAAGTACATTCTGGCAGCAAGAAGCGCAAGATTCAGCGCAATGATTGAAAATGGTACGATTGGAGAAGAGAAAAAAACATTTTGAAATAAGCAACATTTCACCGAAAGTTATGAAAGAAATGTTGCACTACATCTACACCGATAGAGCTTCTCAACTGCCAGAAGTGGCGGCGGAACTATTGAGTGCTGCAGACGAATATCAACTTGAAAAATTAAAGAATGAATGTGAAGATAAACTTTGCGACGATTTAAACGAAAATAACGCAGTGAACTTTTACATTTTGGCAGAAAAGCATAAAGCCAAACGTTTGAAAATGTTTAGTCTGAAATACATTATAACAAACGCCAAAAAGATAATTGGCACCGAGGAGTTTAAGATCTTAGCAGATTCTCATCCGCATTTGTTAAGTGAATTGTTTTGCGAACTTGCCAGTCTTAAATAGTTAATAATGTTACTTAGCAGGCGTATTAATTTTTCAACGTTAAAGATTTCATCTGTTTCCAAATCTCTACCAGACAAAGTACAAGCATTTGTGATTTATTCGTATTGGGGTGAGCTTCGTAAGAAGATGGAAGAGGGTCGACAGACAGCAGTAATACATGCGTGTTGCAAGTGCGTCGTTTTATACCTCATATAAAATCGAACGATGTGAAGGGATAAGCGTTAAGGCAACGAAATCATTTTTCTCGTAGCACCCTAACTGCTGCGACGTTTCGTCGGTACTTTGGGTAGCTTGACCCCTTTTTGGTGGTGGTTTATCTTAAATTATTGAAGACATTAACTCTAATATGGAATAATAAATTATTAATGACAACAAAAATTGCGACAAAATAAATGAATGTTAATCTTTTAGTATGTTAGCGTCAAATGATAAATTAAAAAATGTTATTGTATGTTAAATAGTACTGTACATTGTAAAAAAAAGTTTTGTTTTCATATAAAAGAAGATAAAATAAGTGATATCAATTTTAAAAATCGTGTTATATATTTATTACTGAATTTATCTCCAAATTATCATTCCAATCGAACTCCTACTTCGATCTTCGATTTAATATTATTGTCATTGGCGCAATCTGTCAACAATACACTATAGCACTGTGAAGGTACCCGATGTTCCACGCATGGGAGGCTCGTATAAATTTTGTGTGACGTAAACAAATAAAGAGAAGAATTACAAAGAGATCGCTCATAGCGGTATGCTTTTCGAGCAGAAATCGTCCGTTTAACTGTTCCATTCACCGGTGCCAGTAAAAAAGTATACAATGAACGTAAAGAGGAAAAAGTTTGCGTAAAATTGAAATATGCCTTTCCTGCAGAGGTTAGTTTTCAGTGATCTGATTTGTGCAAAAATTTAGATAGCACAATGCTAAGAAATTCCAAAGTTAAGGGCAACATTAAAGTGCCTCTCGTTACTGCTATTATGAAAAAAATCACCGGAGTTTCGGAGAGGAAGATTTTGAAGGAAGTCCTTGTAAATAGAAGAAAATATAAAAAATTAATTAAACGACAGGTATTGCAGTGAGTTCTTTATTTTGCTGTAAGTTACATCAGGATTGTTTATATCCGCAGAAAATACTTAAATTAATTTATTTTTTATAAGTCTATTATTCTTTCGTAAATTCTCCGTGGAAACTATCTTCTAAAATGCTCTAAAAATTTTATAAATTATTTATCAGGTTTTATCCTGTTTTTGTACCATTTTACGGAGCTTTATAAGTCCCTTTCAATAGAGTCATTATCTTCTTTATAACTAATTGTTTACCGATCGATTTTATATTCTTCATAACCAACATTAAAACCATCTCACATAATTTATGTTCAATTATAAAAGAAAAGTTTTATTTATTCAGAAAATGCCTATACCGAAGGTATTTGAAATTAAACAATGTAACAAACAAAATGTAGAAATGTATTTGACATGCGCAGTTGCCAATGACACTGAAGCGGTGCGTGGAGTTCGGCCTGGTAGAGAAATGTCCAGGTGGTCAATTTCGTTTGATAGAATCCGTTGCGAAACGATCGCGACGGCGACCAGCTTGCTGCGATTGCAAGGACTGCGTCGGCAATTGCGGCTACTGTCCCAAAAGAAAACGCAGAAAAGGAAGAGGAAAGAAGCGCCAACACGACAAGCCTGGTCACGTGTGTGGCTGCAACAAAAAGCGCAAGAAAAACTGCTGACGCTCTCAGAAATTGCCTGTCAAAAACAGGAATGAACACCTCTATTCTCTGTATTTTTTGATGATTCAAAAAGAAATAATAATAAATAATAATAAATAAAATAAATCGGTAAATAATAATAAAATTAATTCGGTAAGTTTTGTCTGTTAAACGTGAACAAAGTGATGGCTTTTTAATCGTCACCGAAGTTTTGCTGTGCCCTCGATGTTTTTCTTGAACTTCTCTTTGAATTTATATCGAACTAAAGGTTGGCTTGTGTTTATGCGGTATGTAAATAAATTATGAGCGGATGATTTTTAGCTAAGTAGGTCAAACCTACGGAAGTTATTAAATACACTACAACCTTAAGCATGGCGCAACTTCGTAAAATAATTCAGTGACATTATTCTTGTGCAACTTTTTTTGTTTTAGTTTTACACACCTTTTTCTCTTCCAAGCTAATTTGAAGAGGAAGTAAGAAATAAAGCGCGAGTAACAAGTGCGACGATATTAAGTCTCGTTAAAGTCGTTACTTCCTGGTGAGAGTAGCTTATTATACTCTTCTTTTATTAAAAATGTATTCCACTCTAAACTGCTCTTACTGAACTAATAGTACGATTACATTGATAAAAAAATTAAATAAACGTTGCGTCTTTTATTATTGAGAAGTTCACTTTTTTCGGCGAAGCACTGTTGCATGAATTAAAGGGGCATAACACCTTTAAATTGCAAAATAAAACCATTTTTTTTTAATAATTCTACATATGCTCAAATAAGTAACATTTTTTTCTACTGGTTACAGACATGTCTACCTTTAGTTTAAAAAATGTAAGACCTCTCTGTATGCCTATAGTTTCTAGTTATTAATTGGAGCCTCATATACAACGCATAATTCACTGTCCGTAATATATGAAGTTCACTGTTGGACAAAAAAGTACATTGTTTAATAGTATGTTGGTTCTGCTATGAAGAGAGGTATTTAATTTTGAATATGTAGAAAAATTTTTAGAAACAAATTACGAATTTACAAATTAATTTTCTATTAATGTTGTAACTTTTTCTACACGTTTAAAATCAAATACTTTCTGTTATAGCAGAACCAAAATACTATTAAACAATATATTCCAAATTGAGATTTTTTTTGTCCATCAGTGAATTTCAAATGTTACGAACAGTGAATTATGCGTTCGATGAGACTCCGATTAATAATTATAAGGAACTAGAGGCATATAGAGTTTTTATATTTTTTAAATTAAAGATAAACATTTCTGTAATCAGTAGAAGAAATGTTACTTATTTGTGTATTATATGTATAGAATTATTAAAAAAGTTTTTTTTTTATTTTGCAATTTTAAGGTGACGTACCCCCTTAACAATTACATATACCGAGTAAAATTAAAAACAGCACATTTTCTTAGATCTGCAGTAAAAGTTTAATAAAAAAAATCGAAGCTTCCGTTTGCTTCTATTACTCCAATAACTCGAAAGTAGAATTTAAGCCGACAAGACAGTAGCATTTTCCGCGCATTGGAGAGAGAACACTATAGCCGTACGGACGTGCATTTTGCACGACCTCGCATGTCAGCCGAGCGAGAAGAAGTCCTCGCTGCAGCATTCGACAGCAATAATCCATCAAAGGGCATCGCGATGTGCTCGCCGGGGGGTCCGAACTTTCTGCCAAGAGCAGCGACGACGCCCGGAGCTTGCGGGCCGCCTCCATCTCCGGACACGAGAATTCAATCCGCATTGGCGGCCTCTAAGATGCCACTTATGGGTCAGTAGTTTCACGCGGGGGAGGGGGGGGGGTACATCGGAGGAAGGAAAGTGCGACATCGGAGTTCTATAAGCGCTCAGCAGCCTATATATATATATATATATATATATATATATATATATATGTATGTATATATATCTGCGCGCTCGATCTGCCTTTGTTCGGAGCTTGCAGGGCGGCCTTGCGCCAGCAGTTTTCCCGGAGTCTTGCGGGTGTGCCTCCCGGCGGAAAGCGCGGGACTCGACGACGACGAGAGTCTTTGTCGCCGAGCACGTTCTCCACTTGTCGGGGTTTCGGCCGGCGACGTCCGAGCTTGAATCACTTTTGTCTGGTTTACCGAGCGCGGCTAATTTTTTTTTTTTTTGTAGACTGAAGGGCTCGAGTATTAATGGCGATGATATCTGGAGCGCGGCATTGATTTTTACTTAATGATTTTAATTTGTTAATTTATTTGGGTTTAATTTTTTTTTTTGAGAATTTTTAGATACAAGTAGTAAAAGATAAAAGAGTAGAGGTTATTCATTTTTATTTAAGTTTCGGCTTATAGGAAATTACACTTTTTATAAAAATTATGAGTATAGTATCTGCAATGGAGCGATGGCTAATCTGGATACAAGATTTTGTGCTTTTTTTTTTAAATAGTCTAAAAAATTGCTTAGAAACTCAATTAAAACGACGTCGTTTATATTTTCTATTAACGACTTTAGACTATAAATATAAATTTATGAATTAATGACAATTTCATTCAACTGCGAATGAATTTAAACAAACAAAAGCTTTGATTATTCATGTGTGAAAATAAAAAAATACATATCAATAAATGAGTGTGCAATTTTTTGCTCGTTGAGCCAGAAATCCTTTTACCCTACGAAGTAATAAATGATTTAAAAATATGACGGATTTAATATAATAGGAAATAAATCGCCGATTTAATTACGATAAAAAAAATAGTATTTCCATCAACCTCGAAAATTCGTTTTAATTAAAATATACAGAAAATAAAAAACTTTCCAAACAATCACGAATCGCAATCTCTTTTCCGCATTAACATCAATCACGACCCACGACTATAATTAAATTCCCTCCCCTGGAGCTTTTAAATCCACCCCTAGCTACAATAAGTACAGCAACGGCGAATAAAAAAAGCCAAGTATAGCAGGATTAAGGCCCTTACAAAGCGTCAGATTTCTCAATCCTGCGTCTGCATTATTAACTCGAGGGAAACGTTTTGTTCGCAGCGGAGAGCAGATGGGAGGAGCTGCATCCCTCCGGGGAGAGGCCGCCCGCCTTGCAGGAGCACAGCGCCGTGGCCCACAAGGACTGCCTCTACGTGTTCGGCGGGGAGCTCGGTTTTTCAGCGGGCACGGAGACGCCGCTCTGGTGCTACTCAGTCAAGGTAACGAGGACGGGGGCCGACGACCCCCTCCGAGAGCTCCGGCAAACGTTCGCGCATGCATCCGCTCGGCTTTTCGACGGGGCCGTTTAATTGAATCTTTGATTGCGGAAACCACTCAGGATGGATTCTCGCGGAAAATCACTTAGGCCAGCACGACGCTAATGGCGTTTCGACGTAGTTTCAACTTCTCGTTTGCGAGTGCATAAGAGATCGAGCGGATCGGCTAAACTGTGACGAGATGCCGAAGATCTCTGTTATCGATGTTTGTGAAATTGCCAAGTGATATTTACGAACAATTAGCATCGCTTGCTTTTAAGTGTTTTTTTTTTTAGTAAGATTATAATTTAGTTTTTTTTTTCGAAGATCATTTATACACGGAGAGAAATGTTATAGTAAAAATTACTATATTCCGCAGGAACAGTGGGACATACTGGAACTATGACGATTTTTACTATGTACATAGTAAAAATTGCTATTTATATAGTAGAAATTACTATGTACATAGGAATGTATAGTAAACATTTTCATAAGTTGAGTATATCCCACAGTTCCTATGGAACATAACATTTTTTACTATAATATTTCGCTCCGTTTACGTAAATGTCCGGTTGAAAAGAAGGTTTCAAGTCAACGTTTCCGAAACGTTGATAATCTATGTTTCGAAATTTTGGTAAAACGTGCGGATTTATCTGGATTTTCAACCTTTTTCCATCGATTTCCAGGCGCGCGATGTGAACGATGATTTTCAAACGTTTAAAAAAGGTTAAAAATAAAGGTAAATCAATGTTTTATCGAGGTTTTGAATAGTTGGTAATCAACCTTTCGGAAACGTTGATTTGAAAGCTTCTTTTCAACGTTTCTCTTTTCAACCGGATGATTATTCTGATTCATGCAGAATTCTGAGTAGACACAAAATTAAAAAATTTATTAATTTATTTAAACGAACTAAAGTTCTCTAGTTATTCCAATTAAAAATATTTAATTCGTAAAAAATCGTTATAAACTTTGCTTGCATACCGAATAGTTGTCTATTTAGCTCTTTAATACTTTTTTAATGTGCAATTAATATTTTCAGAATTTAAAAAAATATTTTTTGGAGCAGGTGAAGGCTTTTTTTTACGGAAAATTGATTGTGTCCGTTGTTTACAGTCAAATTCGTGGAGAAAAATAAGAGCCCAGAAAGGATGCGCAGTTCCTAGAGGTAGACGAGGTCACACGGCACTTGTTCATCGTGGACAAATGCTAATATACGGTGGTTATCAGGATTTACGAGGCAGCTCTTCGGAACTATGGGCCTTTCACTTCGGTAAGTTCTTGCAGCGGCACTAAAAAGCACCTTTTGTTTTAAAACTGCCGCAAATAAAATTCAGGCGATCACTCGCTTCCCGTTTCTTTGTATCCAGAATGCTACATTTATAAAGTGAATTTACTAGCAGCATCGTAAAGTGAGTGAATCGCGTAGGATAAATAGTGATATTTCTTTGAATAAAAAAAAATCTTTTGTAGAACTAATATAAACATCCGTGCGTTTCAATGGAATACTACGCGTAGGTAGTGCAATTATTGAACAATGAGTTTTTTTCTGAATACCGCGATAGAAGTTTTTTTTTAATACCGATTTTTTATATTCATTTATGCTAGGTGCTTCGATATATAAATTAAAAATTAACCAACTTGCTTGGTATATTGATTCTGAGTGACCATATAAAATCGCGTGCTTCTAAATACTAGTATAAAGTTCCTCTATTCAAAGAGAAAAATGATAACTGCACTATAATTTGTACATTTTTCAATTCTGCTGCGCAAAAGCACACGTTAAATCAGCTGGAGTGAAATAGAGTGAAACTTAAATCTACTATAGAGTCAAATTTTCACTCTAACGTTGTAGTGAAATTAACTCTCTTGACGGAGTGAAATAGAGTGATTTTTTTCCTCTTAGGTAAATCGAAAGGTAGGGACTTAAACTACCATATGTTACTCTACCTTAGAGTGAATTTTACTCTACTTTAAAGTGAATTTAAATCACTCTATTCATGTACAGTTAAATTTGACTCCAATAGTCAAATTTACTTCAATTCTACAAATTTTACTCCAATTCTACAAATTTTACTCCAATTCTACAAATTTGACTCCAATATTACAAATTTGACTCCAATAGAGTCAAATTTAACTCTACGAGTTTTTCACTGTAAACTAAGAGTGAAATTTGACTCCAATCACTTTAGCGTGCAGCATTGCACTGTAAAAAAGAGTAAAATTTCACAAATAAAACCAAATAGAAACGGAGTCGTGGCATCTCCTGTCGTCGAGCGATTCAGGCCCACCAGCGAGGCACAAGCACTCGGCCGTGTTGCACGGCGATGCGATGTACGTCTACGGTGGCATGACGGACCTTCAGGAGCGCAGTGATTGCTGGAGGTGGGACGTCAAAGCCGCCAGTTGGTGTCTTCTCAAAAATAAACCAGGACCCGGTCCTCTACACGGACACGCCGCCTGTCGGCTTCCCAGCTGCATGCTCATCTTCGGCGGCGAAAGCGGCGGCCTTGCGACCAATGAGTTATGGAGGTTTCACTTCGGTATGTCTTTCTTTTAAAAAATATCACATTTTCAGATTTAGAGAGTACTTATTCAGACTAACAGCAGAAAAATATGCTTATAAACAATCGAAATAATACAGTTTCGTGGCACTTATCTCGGTTTATCTTAAATTTAAGGTATTATACGAATAAAAGCAGATATTTATCGAAATCGGCAAGAATTTATTCGTCTTTAGTGCCTAAAAAATTGCACACAAAACACTTCGTTTTCAAATGTGCTTCTTTTCGTCAGAGGTGACGATA
Organism: Sycophila sp. Sp_5; assembly: GCA_018906775.1. Lineage (NCBI taxonomy): Eukaryota > Metazoa > Arthropoda > Insecta > Hymenoptera > Eurytomidae > Sycophila > Sycophila sp. Sp_5. The sequence continues at coordinate 47,289 of JACCID010000225.1, read as the reverse complement.
CACGCCCCCCCCCCCCCCCCGTGTAAAAAAATTAGTCTGACAATAGTCTGGCCAAAGTCTGGCTATGGAGACGATACTAGACTTTATGCCAGACATAATATTTTGCTAGATTTTATGCCCGACATAATATTAGTTAAATTTAAATCTGGAAAAGTGTCTGGTAAGAAGTCCAGCATTATTTGCACGACTTTTCGCCGCACTATTTCCCAAACTATTTTTTTTTTAAACAGTCTGGCAAAAAGTCTAGCAAAATATTACGTCTGTCATAAAGTCTGAGATCGTCTCCATAGTCAGACTTTGGCCAGATTTTAAGGCCAGACTAAATTTTTTACACGGGCCGTCCCAAAAATGCCGATAAGGATCGGTCGAGCGTCAAGCAAACTGAACAGACAGAAAGACAGACAGCGAAGTGTCGCAGGATAACGAGGGAGTTTCATTGTGTCGGCAGGAACGGAAACGTGGGAGAGGCTAAGCGTGACGGGCCCGAAGCCGCAGCCGCGCGCCGAGAGCGTGGCGCTGGCGGTGTCGGAGCTGCTGCTCCGCGGCAACGGCGTCGACGGCAACGGTAACGGGCCTGGATGTCCGACGGGCAGTCGGCCCCGCCTGCGTAATCAGCGCAGCTGCAGCAGCGCCAAGTCCGGCTACGGCAGGATGTCGCCCTGTGAGCCGGCACCCACGAGGCCCAGCTTCCTGCGGGAAATTTCCAAACTGTCGCAGATCAACCTGTCCAGGCTCAGCCATCCCAACAAGTGCAGCTACTCCGTGCTCAGCGGGCATGACGACCACGAGTTCGAGAGTCCCCAGGAGGTGAGATTCAGTTTCACGTATTGCCGCTTTTTGCAGTGTTTAGGCGCAGTGGTCAATCGCGTGTTCGGTTATCGACGTTTCTGGTGGATGTATTCGAAGCTTTAGTGGTCTTTTTTTTAACGAGGGTAATTGGATTTTTAACTAATATTTTTGTAAGTACATTTTAGGTAAAATACACTGAGAATAGAAACTTAATAAAAATTGCTACTGTGCTTAAGAAAGGAGTGACAGTCTTAACAGGCGAGAATTTTTTGTATGAAAAATAGTAATTTTTAGTACGGAAATTATAAACATTACTATTTTAATAATAAAAATTAATATTTTGAGTATCACAAATTGCTATTTTTCGTAATAAAATTTCTCGCTCATCAAGACTGTCATTCATTTCCTAATCACAATAGCTATTTTTATTCAGTTTTTCTCTCGGTGTAGCATTGAATTGCGACTGGATTGATAGCTTAAAATTCATAGTGTGATGTGTTTATTTTAAAATCGGTATTATTTTTCTAATTCAGAATCGCTTATCATATATGAAAAACAAAAAAAAATAATAATAAATAAATAACACGTGTTTGGCCACTTAGAATGTAAGCAAATTTCATATCTTTGGTTTTAAATCAGTTCTGGATTGCATATCTTATCTTTCATAATATCTAATTTAACACAAATATGGATTATTAAATATTATACCCGGTAATTAGATATTAAAACCAATGTTAATTAAACAATAAAACAGCGGATATCGAAATTTCGAGACTTAAATTTGTATCTAAAAATAATTTATTAATAATTTCTCCAGCATTAAAATGTTGTGCTTACTTTTTACCTTAATTTTATGCTATTGAGACCTTTCAGGCTTTAAAAATGACCCGCGCTATTCTATTACATTTTTTAAGTCTGTAAATTTTTCTCAGAACTTGTATATAAGAAAGTTGTATATATAAGACTCAATTATTTCTTACAGTATTTTTATTCATTATAACTCATACCAACAAGAAGAAAAAGAAATTGAAAGCTAACTAACCATGTAAATCTAAAAACGTGAGTGTTACTTTGAAAAAATGGGAACACACTGAAAAAAAGTAACTTTCACTTTTTACACAGTAAATTTAACTATGACATTGGAAGTTAATTTAACTTTCCGAATTTTCAATAAAATCTACTTTTCTGTAAAGTAAGATCTGCTTTAAGAAATATTAATTTAAATCTAGTCCGTGGCTCTGCTCCCAGACTAAATAGTTCTTTTTACTAGAATAACAGTAATTTTTCCAAAACATTTCTCTCGGTCTATAGTTCAGCAGATATTACGTTTACAAAACAGTAAGAACTACTTGTTTTTTTCCTACATTCGTGTACTCTCTAAAGTTGAATTAGAGGAAATTCCACTAATCTTCTTAGTGATCAAACTTTCCACTAATCAATTAGTAAAACCCATTAGCAATTAGTACAATTTTACTACTTGAAATAGTAAAAAAGTGTTCTACTATTTAATTAGTAAAAAACACTTTTAAATTCGTGGAAAATAAACTATTTGTTAAATAAAATAAATATTTTGTGATTTTCACTAATTAAAATAATGAATTCCCCAGTTAAAAGGATTTTTAATTTCACTAATTTATTAGTAGTTTTCACTATTTTTTATAGTGCATATATTTACTATTACAATTAGTACATTTTATTCACTATTTCATATAGTAGATCTCCACTAATTCATAGTGGAGCAATTTTCACTTTTTAAATTAGTGCATAGTCACTATGAATTAGTGGTTTTTCACTAATTCAACTTTAGAGTGTAGTGACCACTTAATACATAAAATTTCTCACTATAATTCGCACTTTTTAAAATAAGTCAATAGAAACAAGCATCCAGATCTGTCAAGCTTTAAAGTCACCCCCTGATTGGCAATACTAGACACGGCCGGCTGACGCGTCTGAGTTTGCGCTCAGGCAAACTCGTATTATCCGTTTCAGCAGGTGGACGTGGAGGTGGTGGAGCCGTCGACGGGAATGGTGAAGTCGCGCAGTCACAGCACGCTGGCTCGCCGCCGGCAGCGCCTAACGGACCCGCCCCGCAGCATGATCGAGCCCCTCCTGAGCGGCGGCATGACCCGCGAGCCCATCTCCGTGCCGAACTTCCGGGCACTCGCCCTGCCCACGCCCGTCCTGACGCCTGTCGAGGCGGCCCGCCTCGTCTTCGTCGACCCGGATGAGGACACCGACGACGAGGACAACCGGCGCAAGGAGCCGCCCACCAGTCAGCTCATAGAGTTGCCTGAAGAGGAGAAGAGGTGATTTTTTTATATCGAATTTTTTGGGGTACTTGATTGGGTTGGTTTTTCTTAAGATTCTCTGATTTCGTGGATATTAAATGTACTTAATCACGTTAATCTTGCGGATGATGGTATGATGTGAATAGTTGATACGTGGTAGTGAGGATTCGGTGTCGACGTCGTTAGTTGTCATAGGTTTTGTGCAAAATAAATAATAGCTTTATAATTTAAACTATACTGTATTATTAATTTGGATGTCAAGGTCTGTGACAATAGATATTTTGGTTCAAAGTAGATTAGGTCGTGTCTTCTGAGACTTGACCTTTGTTACCTAGAAATCCAGGGAGATTAAGAAATGAACTCTTTGTAGAATTGAATGATTGTTTTTACAAAAAAAAATAACATTATTTATCTTTGAACAAATTGAAGAATCGATGGTACGTTTCTGTGTTAAATAAACTTGATTAAGCCGATTCATTCGGATTAATGTTTGCGTACTAAACTACTTGACATTAACGAGTGATCAACAGTAATTATTGAATTGTTAATTAAACTGAGGAAAAGTAGTGTCAACAAAAGAGAAAATAAATAAATAGGGTACACCGGAATAAGATATATCCTTTGTTTATAAACTTCTTTCCTTTTGTTTAGTTGGAATATGTAGTAAAAGCTTTTGATTGTATTTCTACAGTATTACCGATTTTTCGCTTTAATGTTTAATTCGTATTCAGACCTTTATTGAAATGATGGAGTTTGGTCTATAATTTTCTATAACTTTGATTTGCTTTGATTCACTGAACAGTACAATTTTTTATCAATCGACAAAATTGCATATATTTATAATAGCTAATGAGCTCAAACTTACATCCATGTAGTCCAAAAAAGGAAAGCTGATACTTTTTTTTTAATTATATCTAGTTTTCTAAAATTAATACTGTATGGAGAAAACGCTAACACATTAATCAGCATATTTTTCCAGTAGCATATTATACCTCAAAATAGAAAAAATAAAAATACAACGTGCTTATTTTTTATTTTCCTTGCACAATGTGTAAAATGTAACGTTAATGGTATATAAGCTTAATATTAAAATGCTAATTTTTGTGATGGATATTTGAAGATTATTTAATTTTTTCTTCTGGCATCTTTCCCGTTGATATGGGGAAGATGCCAGTTTTAAATGACTTGTAAAAAACGTAATCTTCCGAGAAGTAAATAAAATAAAGTAGTTTTGTTAGTAAATTTGACCTATATTCCATATTTATGTACTTTCTATTTTAATTTTTTCCTTAGTTGTGACGACTTCTCCCGGTTTACCATAAACATCAAATTGATTTTTATGATAAACTTAAAAATTATTTGTGAATTACACTGCTATCGCTTATTAAACTATTCAAGCTCAATCTTTTCATTCAATAAGTTTGTTCGATTTTAATGGTATAACTTTTTGTTTTATTTTCGAAAATAAAGGTACACTGAAAAAAATTTTGTTAATTTTAAGGAAATGATTTACTCCAATAGTACTTATTAAATATTTCTTTGAATCAAGTAATAATTTCGTTAAAACTAAATGAAGTTATTTGTTTCTAAATAAATTTAGTAGGTTCAAAAAAATAATTTTTTGACTCGATAAAATATTTAATAAGTACTATTGAAGTAAATCATTTTATTAAAATTAACAATTTTTTTTCAGTGTAGTAAGATCAGTGTAGTTCACATTATCAAATTTTATTTTTAAAAGACGCCGTTACGACTTGTTTAAAAAGGGACGACCCGGACTTTTTTCGCAGTGATTTCGCATCCCTTCACCAAGCCTGCCAGCCGTCCCGCGGCGATAGCTACAGCTCGCATCTGTACGAGGCGGTGCAGACGCCCAAGACGCCCTGCACCAAGTTGCCGCACTCGACGTCCGTCCGCTTCGCCGATCTCGAGGAGGGTGAGGAGTCGACCTCGGATTACGCGAGTATTGAGGCTCGCAGTCCGGGCGATCCCCTCGCCGATGACGACTGGCCCAGACGTATCAAGAATCATCGCGGATCCGCGAATTCTCAGGTTTGATTTAAAAAAAAATCTCAAAAAGCTCAAATTGCTAAATTACAGATTTTCTCTTAAAAATTATAAAACTTTCTGTTCAAAAAAAAAAAAGAATACAAAGCTTTTTAGAAACTTAAATGATGTTATTATTCCTGTAAATAGTTTGGAGCTTTTCGTAGTTGTAGTTGTGAAGCTTTTTATGGAAACTATGTGAAATTTTTTTTTTTACATTTTATTGCGATTTCTTACACTTAAAGCATTTTTGGATATTTGAGCAGAATCTTACAGATTTTATATATTATTATTTTTGGTTGCATTTTCTTACATTTGTCGAGAATTATTAAACATGAAAAAACTTTCAAGTGTAAGAAATTATATAATAAAATGATAGAAAACGTAAATAACAGTAAAAAATTGAATGTAGAAATCTGTAAGATGTCGTATCTTTAGATTGGATTTCGAACATTATTTCCACTAGGGTACGTAATATACTATCTTATTTTCACAAAAAAATCTAAATAAACGACGGTAAAAACTAAAGTAAATATTGAAAAATAATGAAATAAATCTTTCCCCGCAGAATCTGCGAGATGGCCAGTTCGGGTTCTGCAATCCAAACTATTTGGGGCTGGAGAGTAGCGTGACGCCGACGACACCCCACGGCGTTGGCTCCAGCTACGACAGCGACCGGAACACGGCGCAGGACTCCCGCTACGCCAAGATGTTGAACAGCCCGCCGGACAGCGTGCTGGAGGACGAGCCCGGCCGCTCCGCCTCGCAGACCTTCGCCGAGCTGCTGGAGCTCCAGGAGATGAGGCCGCGCGCCCCGCCCAAGAGCCTGCCGCTGGGCTCGCCGTCGCGCCGCGCCGTCAGCGCCTCCAGGGCCGAGCGTCAACGGGCCAAGCTGGCAGCCTCCGAGAGCTCCGAGAGGAGCACTCCCGGCCCGGCGCCCCTCTACGTCTTCCTCGTCGGCGGCAAGGAGAAGGGTCAGGTCACCGTGTTCGCCAGGCCGGTCTCCCTCTGGAAGCTCCAGCTCGCCCCACATATCTTCTAAGAACGCGAGGAGCTTGCGAGGGGCACGATACTGGCGCTCGCAGGACGCCGGCTAAGCGCAACATCGATCCTTTTCCTCGGCTCGCTTTCTATCGTTTTTTTTTTCTTTACGCCGAGAGAAGTTCTTGTATTCTTAATCTTTTTTGGGCGCACTCGAGGTACGCCTGTTTCCATTCGGTTTCGGAGAAATTTATAGCGACGTTTCGACGGCGGAAGCTTTTTATCTTCATTTTTGAGATCTTTCGGTTACAGAGACTTTTTTAAATTTTTCTTGGCAGTTGGGTAATTTATTTTACAGTACGTCGTGGCCGAAGCCTATAAGCTCACTCTACTTTTTTGGATTCTTATTTTTAAGAGTTTCTGTTTGAACGGAAATAATTTAAAATTTTCCGCGAGACTTCAATCGCGCAGAAATTTGTTAAAAATGTACGAAGGCGAGTGGACGGGAAAGTTCGGTAGCGCGCTGGCTACGAGAGTGAAATTTTCTAGAAGAATCAAAATGCAGTATATAAGATAAAAAAAAAAAAGAATCGTTGTTATTATTACTGATTATTGTCATTAGTATGGCGTACTTACAAAGCACCCTCTCTGTGTTCTGTGTCAGATCCTTGCGAAATGGATCGTTTCGCAGTTGAATTTCTAACAGAGGTCATAGATTTTACTGTGATGACAATGTGTTCTAGTTAGAAAAAAAATGAAATCTCATTCACCGAATCATCAAGAAAACTACTTCTGTCACGCGACTGACTTGTTAATTAAAAGCATCGTCGATTACTCCTCACGTGTATTCTAGACACTCGTTCGTCCGATTCATCCAATCAAAAGAATATTTAAACAACGTTATACCAAAAGAAAATTGAAAAAAATAGTACAAATTCATCTTTAAATCGTGCGCGTCATTTTTAGATAAAGAGAGAAGAAGAAAATTAAAAAAAGGAGAGAAATGATTCGAGAAGTGAAACTGTAAAAGACCTCGTGTAAGTACTTACCATACACACTGCGAATGCGTCGCATCATGAAATGCAATAGTGCACAACATTATAGCGCTTGACCGTTTTACGAATTCCACTGCGAAAGTCCAGCGACGCGTCGATCGTTTCGATTAAAAAAAAAAGTCCCGATAGGCTACGTAAATAAAATACTTCCTCGATATTCCTATAATCCGAAGTACGGCTATAGATGTATGTATGTGTTAAAGTTCACCCGAGCCGGTGAACAATACATAGCGATGTATACTTTTATCGGCGAATGGCCGAACCTGAATCTATATCACACTTATTAATGAAGCGATGCATCACCCAGGCTCGGTCCGAGCGATAGGAAATAAGAGGTCGAGCGGTTAGATTGTGTAACAGTGCCAAAAAAAAATGTTGATGTAAGGGCGTTGCGAGAAAGTGCGGTGTTGGTATTTTCGATCGACTTCTCTGTTAGATTTTTAAGCGACTTTTTTTTTATAATTTTATCGTCTTTATCATCTTCGCGACTGAATTAATTTTTGAGTATAAATAACGCATATTTCATTGTGAATTACGCGAAGATAATTGTGAGAACAAAATACGAGTCTCGGGATTAGTTATGTGCATAATAAAAGTTACCACACAGTATTGCAATAATTTCTGAAAAGTCGTAATGTGTACAATGTCTGTGACAATGTTTGCCAATTTGTGAATGATTTTTCAAGATTACGGAGATTACGCATAAATACAACAACTTTTGTAAAAAAAATTTAATTCAATTTTTTTCTGTGCACTAGAGTTTTACGAATTTTCAAGAAATCCTGAATGTTTCTAAAAAGCATCAATAAATCTCTGTTGACGTTAATTTTTTTATCATAAGTTCTTCTAGTTTGCATCATGAATTAGTGTTTAAATAAACAAGAAATTTTTTAATTCGTATAAATTAGAATGATCATTCGCAAAAAAGGCATTAAATAAGTTTACTCATGAAATTGATGAAAGGCATTTTAAATTACGACGTCTTCATTAAGTCGACATAATTTTCCGTCGAGCAGTTAGTCCGGGTAGCCAATTTAAGGTGCAATTAAAGGAGAAGTCGACCCTCGTTTCTATTATCGGGATAGCGAGTCGCCACCTCGGCCCATTATTGCGATACTCATTATCGGTGTCCGTGCTCGATTTCGTTAGTTAACTGAATTTAATTTAAGGCTAAAGCGAAGGCGAACCGATCGACCCGGCCCTCCAGCTTACGCTGCTCTATAAGAAGGGACCGTCGATTCGGTATCAATTAAAAAACAGGGAATGCCCGGGCAGAAGCTAATTAGGCGGGCAAAGTGCGAGAGAGACACTGGATTTTTCGAGATACATCATTTAATGAGAATAGATTACAAAACGTTATATAGAATATGCTAAAACCGTGTGTTCGTGTGAGATACTATACATATGTAAAGTTACATAGATAACGTGAAAGTTTAAGTGCAAGCGCACTCAATTATCGATGATAAAAAAGAAATAAAGGTATTTTAGTAAAAAAAAAGTGAATAAGTAAGACGAGAAAAAAATATGAAACGCAAGAGATGAAAAATATATTCAAAGTACATACAGCCAAATTTAATGGATCCAATACGTAAAATAATGTACGCGGGCAAGCTGCGCCTGTCCTTCAACATTTATTCTATATTTTTCAAATTTTTCATTCCGTTCGATTTTCTTATTATTTTTTTCTCTTGAGTTGCATATGCGGTTTGGGGTGAAATTAGAGGGAAACTGCTGAAAAAGTTCCTTAATTTTCATTTCGTTTAGAATTAAAATAAAAAAAGCAATATTTTTTACGACGACGAGCTGATCTGTTAATCTAGTTTTAAATTCTTCGTGTACTCGCATAAGTTGTGAAATGTGTATTTTTTAGCACAATTTTCGTTACCCATACTTTCGCTGGTAAATACGCAGATCAAATTGAATTTACCGAAGGCAACGAAGAAATCGCATGAATTAACAATAAAATTTGCTAAAAAAGAAAAATAAAAAATAAAATGTAGAGAGTGACTATAAAAGAAGCAGCAATAAACATTTATTTTTTAAAATGAGCATAGTGCAATGAAGAAAAATTCGGAACTTTTTCTGAATGATTTTTTGTCCACCAGAACTGGTCGTTGTAGAAGCGAGGTATCTCAAGAGTATTTTTTTAAAGTCCAAAGACTGTCTAACGTGCATACACTTTCATTTGTCGGAACATCAGCCAACATCCGCAGTTGTGAATTTCACTTTTTCTATTGAGAAATACAATTATGTAAAAAATAGCAACAGTCGGATATGGTCGGACGCTGGATAGAAAAAAAAATAGAAATGAAAAATCTTTTGATATTAGCTAGTGTAAGCTTCGTCTTTTCCAATGTAAGTAGAATACGTAAAAGCGAATGTAAACGGGACTAGCCAACGTAAAATAGAGACTTTAGTTAGTGACGAGTAAATTTCTTCGATCGTCCGATTTTTTCGCGGCGACGTCGGATTTGCTACTCGCGCGTCGATGTTATTAAAAAAAAAAGGTATCCGTTAGATTAAAAATAAAAAAAAAAATGAGTGATACATTGGAAAATACAAGCAACCTGCTGTTATATTTAAATGTGAGGTGAATGTAACTGTAACTAATTAGTAATGATATTTTAAAAGAGAAAGGATTTTACAAAAATTTAAGTTACCTTACGCCCTTGCGATTAGCGATTGTATTCTACGAATTTAGCCGTTTATTTAGATATTAAGAATTTTTCATTAAATCGTCGAATTAAGGATAGCGCTAGAACCTTTCCTATATTCGATTTACGACGCTGAAGCGTCCCGTCCCTTTACTGAACAGCGTATAAATCCAATCGATCGAGAAAGAGCGAGAAAATAAGGCGACGCCATCGGAAGTGAATCTTTCGTTATAGTTATACTCGTGGAGAAAATAATTCTTACACCATCCCCGGAGCGAACTATTACTTTGTAAGCTTAATCGATAATTATTTATTTGTTTTTTATTTTCTTTCTAAAGAAAGATAAGAAAATCCTCGTTGATCGACTATGCTTAATTTCATCGCGATTGTTTCCATTCCCTTTAAATTTCGTTCCGTGAAAATTGCAAGTATTTTAAAACAGTTCTGCAAAACATTGTAACACTTAATTTCAATGACCTCGCAGACTTTCATGGTTAAACTAAAAAAAAAAAACTTTAAAACTTTTAAAAGATAAATCAAACGGAATTACTAGAAATCTAAAAAATTAATTTAAAAGCAGTTCTATAGTTTTACGGAAAACTACTGTAATTATTTCAACATTGAAAGTTTGTGAATTTACTAAAGTAGACTACCTGTCAATTTGCAATTAAGCAAACTTTTTATCGACGTACTCACTCGTCTTCTGCAAAACAATGGCAATCCACTATTTTGCAGTGACAACAGCTCAGCTGTTTTAAAATTCATGACATTTTCGCAGCAAGAAATTTGGAGGCTTGGCTGTTTATACGCAAGAGAGTAGTTAGGGAATTGTGCAATATCGGCAGAAGCGACTATGTACAGGAGGATCTAGAGTGTATCGATAGCATACGTAAGCGATTAAAAGAAAAAGATGTACGCGCATGCCCAATCGAGTGCAAAACTCGCACAGCGACTTCCGAGTAAGTAAACGATGTCACAAGTACATTCGATATAAAGAAGTGCGAGGGGTACAGTCGAGGGCTTATATTCCGTTCGTTAATGTGTAGAAGGCCGACGCCTAGTGTGCGATGCGATTCCGTCTCTGTACAAAAAAAAAAAAAAAAAGAAAATAATAAAATAAAGAGAGAAAGGGAAAGTAAAAAGAGAAGGTGAAGGCAACGTTGGGGATCTTTGTCTGTCTCTTTTAACTAATCTTTATTGTCGTCCATCCGTGCAATATTTTGCGATTAAATCGAGAACGAGAAATCAGTAAATCCGTCAATAAGCGAGTGTTCTAACGAGCCAGAATTACTTACGATATGTCTTTCGACTCTAGCGCTTTTCTTAGGTCCTTTAATAAACCAAGAGTAATGATTAAGTATTTTCGACGCCGATTTAACGCTTTATTTTTAACCGACTAATGTTCAACGTTGACTTTGTTATGTTTTTGTTGAGTTTTGTACAGAATATTTTATTTTTCTTTTTTATCGTCTTTTTAAAATTGTGACGAGGCGTCTTGGTTTGTCGTTTTGGCAACGTTGATATTCGATTAGTGTTCAGTGTTGAATTTGTCGTTTTGTTAAGAGTTACAATTATTTTCTTTTTTCTTTTCTCAATGCCTGCAGCGATGACACCTTTGCTGACACGGATGTTTGCATTTTTTTTAATGTTAAACTGTTTATCGATTAACGACTTATTTTCTCAGGCTTTAATAAATTTTAAGTTATTATTAAGATTTATACATCCATTTATGTGATTCGTTATTAACAAGTAAATAAAATAGCTAAATACAAGATGATCGATTTTGGCATTTATTCCTGCTTACCTAATTTTCTTATAAAGCTGTTCAATTCTTTTTATAAACAAGTTGAAAAAAGTATTTATGTGTGTTACGTTTTTCATGCAGTTTTAAATATTTTTTATTTGAAAAAATTGAAATAAATTAACAAGTATATTAATAAATTTAAAAATTAATAGAGTATTAAATTAAGTTATTAATCGATATTTATTTTAAAATTATTCGTTACCTCTCCTGTTATTTTCACTTCTAATCAATCAATTAGAGAAAGGAATAAAAAGTTTTATTCCTCTGTCAAGCGTCGCTAAAATTTTTTTTTACACAAAAAAATTTTAAATGTATTTTCAAGACCTTTAAAATACTAATGGCTTACATTAAAAAAAATTAATTTTTAAAAATTTTTAGAGGTGTAAAGAATTTTTTTTCAAAATTTTTATTCTATATTTGATAACATGCAAGATTTGGAGAAATCATATGTAATAAGTGTTAGACCATTCATATTAAAGGATTTTTTATTCCCTTTTGAATTCCGGTGAGTTTTTTGTCTTATCACATTTTGTTAAAAAGTTACAGCAATTTGTGTAAAAAAAATTCTTTTTCAACTTGCTCTCTTTTTTGAGGATCGACTCCTATAAAAAATCTTAAATAGAAAAATATTTTTTTTTATACAAAGAATAAGATTACAATATTTTGGTATATAATATTAAAAAAAAAAAATTTGATTGAAAATAAAAATTTATTTAATACAATTTGTATCCAAAAGATTAGCGACGCGTGACAGAGGAATAAAGCTTTTTATTCTTACCTTTAATTGATTAGGGTGGGTAATTTGGTATGAACAGGAGTAATTTAAAAAATCGAAATATTAAATTCTTATAAAAAATTAAAGAATAATTCTACCAGTGTCAATGTGAGCAATACAGTAAACGCAATTTTCCTTCGTTTCATAAGATCCAATGGATAATTTATTTATATATGAATATCTTACAAACTTTCAAAGATAACGAAGGGTAAATCTTTCTTACCAGCAACCAGTATGCACTATTTTATACCCACTCGCACAGTTCACATTGTGTAGAAGCACAGCCATCACAGATGCCACTACCCACGTCGATTTCACCCTGAAAGCTCGAACTTTCGTTTTCACCCGTGCAAGTTTGATCGATAGAGAAAAACCGTAACGTTTCTGCGAGGCCACTTGCCGCTTCTTCGTCACTTCATCATCCGAAATTGAAACGAGTCAAAGTGTTTGGAGATTATCCGTCGGCTTGATTAAGTAAATTTACCATTAAGCCGCGCGAGGCGAATTGAATTCGCTCGCACAGTGTTTTTTTTTTTTATGAGAGCAATCGAGAAGACTGCCACGAGTGTATATATGCTCAGCCGTTAAAAGGTTAAACGGCCGTCTTGTAATAACAACGCGAGACGGTTAACTGATAAAGTCGAAAGCCTCTTTAGTCATCTTTTCAGTGCTCACGCAAGAGCACTAAATCATCCGATGTATTAAAAATTTTATAATTACTGTACTCGTGAATTCCGGGCTTAATAGGAGCGCTTATTCATTGTACGCTGCATGATCAAATACTTACGAAGTTGGTAATTGAATTGGGAAAGGAATAAAGGCTAAATATCCTTGGTTAAATGGAAAAAAGTGTGTAATTTTTTCTACGACTCTTTTAGTTGAATAAAAAGCGAATTTATCTCAATTGGTGCACTTGTGGTGAATCCGTTTAAATGGAATATTATTTGACTGTTAAACCGCGATATTTTTAAAGCTTTTTTAACATTATTGATTGTGTCATGGTAGAAAAATAATAACAATCGCAGCGACTTGTAAAAGCATAAAAATATTGACAGAGGATTTTTCATACTGAATTTTAGATGAAAATAATTAATATTATCTTGTAATACAAACGTGATTGTTAACTAATCTTTCCAAAACCAATAAGTTACAGTCCTTTCATTTTAATCTTTACGAACTACCTGACGTTGTGGACTGTTTTGAACAGTTGCCAATAAAAACAGTTAAAAATTAAAATAATTTTTTTATGATTCTTTAGTGGCATTATAAGTTAATCCAACAAATCTAATCACTAGCAAAATAATAATTTCCGTCGTAAAAGCTTTTGAGACCAGAATCACGTATAAGTCGCCTAAGTTTTATATTAAGAACAAGGTTAACAGTTTCGTTGAAAACTTTTCAACCTTTGACGACTTTGTCGTTCGTAGGCGGTGTTGATCTCCTCAATAAGTCAAAACTGTCAATTAGCACTGTAATTAGCTTCTGGACGTTAGTATCGCAATGGCTCGTTTTGTTAGAATTCACCGGGTAACTTCGAAAGGTTGGGTCGGTACGTGTGCATGTATTTCATTGATTTAATCCGTCGAAGCGTTCAACAAATGTTGTTGATGTGACTGAAGTCCGGTAATATTGAAGTAATAATGGTTCGCCATTTCAGCGGATGTTAACAGTGCGATATCTAATTTATTGTTGGTTTATTTTGTTTCTTACGACTGGATTGATAGACAAGAAAATAATAATTTATTCTGTACCATTGTTGACTTGACTACGTCGTTAGGATTATTAAGGGGAATAGTTTTTAGTGTATGCGAAAAACGAGTTTTCGTTAATAGTAGTTTATGAATTTATTAAGAGCTTTAGGAGAACAACTTATATTTTTTTTATAAATGTAATGATAATTGATGCTTTAATCGTTGAATTGACATTTACCTGGTACAAAACGAGTATGGACGTTATAAGTAATGCTCATTTGAAGCGATCGCTATAATTATTGTAATTACCAAATCGAAGAAAAAAACTAGTTCTCTATTCAGCGAACACCTATACATATATATATGTATATATTTATACACTGTTGCTCCACGCCTACAATGTCCACGCCATTTCGTACATCGATAATTAAAATTGTTTGCTATTTACTTACTATTTCAATAGAACAGGTACATTCGCTATCAAACGAAATCAAAATAACTAATTAAGCGAAGCATGTTAATAGTATTTAAAATAATTTTATACTTGTAAAGGATTTCAATTAATTAAAAAAAAACTGAATTTTATATACTCTTTTCATACTAGAAACGTGCATGTAAACAATTTTAATTAATTAAAAAAAACTGATTTTTATTTAGTATTTTTGAACTAACAATGTACAATAATTGTTTTAAATTTTCTTGCAAATTTAAGCTCCACTTACTAACTGCAAGCTCCATTGTTTCGCTCCAAAAAGCTTTTGTGCCGCATAACCAGCCGACGTCTCAATCAGAGCTCCGTAAGTAAATTGAGTAATCAACGGAAATCGATGATCTCATCGAATCAAAAATCTAAATAAAAAGAAATTTGCTTCTCTATTGGTATAATTTACTCCATTCTGTCTCTCTACAACAGTCTGTATAAAAAATCGCCGGAGCCGCTTTGAAGCGTCTCAAAACAAACAATAAGCACTTGATAACACCAAAGATGCTCTACACCCAACTGAGCACATGCCACGAAATTTATTCCCAGCCAACATTTGTGCCTGTTTGCACTGCCAACAGCGATCTGTCAGTCTCGAGCTTTATCGTCGCGCTCCACTCGTCGAATCGTAAAACGTCGGTCCCGATTAGCGCTTCGACGGATCGGATCGGCGATGAGGCCGGGGAGGCGCTAATCGGCCGCCTTGATTTTTGCGCGAGTTAGCGGTGCGCAGGTGACGAGAGCCTGGAGCGTAATTGTTTGCTCGCGGCACCGCGCTCGGTCCAATAACGCACAGCGGCGCGCTTTTCAGTTTACAACGCAGTGCCGGAGCGCGAGGAGGCGAGATTTTCCCGAGGCTTAAAACTGTGGAGTCTTTTTTGACGTCACGTCAGTGGAAAGCTCCCGGAGCGTCGAGGATGCTGCTCGACGTCGGACTCGCTCTGAGGATCTATTTGTTTGGTCTTCTCGCGTGAGTTTCTGTGGTTACTATATTTTCTTTTCTTCCTTTTCTGACGAGGTGATTGTGATGGCAATTATTGTGAACAATGGCTGGTTTACTTGTTATTTAAAGGCTGAGGACAATTTTGAAAGGAAGTGAGGTCCAGGTAAAAATACTCTTTAAAGTTGAATTAGTGAAAAAACCACCAATTCATAGTGACTAGGGACTAATTTGAAAAGTGAAAATTGCTCTACTATGAATTAGTGAAAATCTACTATTTGAAGTAGTGAATAAAATGTGCTAATTAAAATAGTAAATATATGCACTATTAAAAATAGTAAATACTACTAATAAATTAGTGAAATAAATTTTTTTTTAATTGGGTAATTTACTATTTCAATTAGTGAAAATCACAAAATAATTTTATTTTATATTTATTTTCCACTAATTTATAAGTGTTTTTTACTAATTAAATAATAGAACACTTTTTTTTACTATTTCAAGTAGTAAAATTGTACTAATTAATAGTGGATTTTACTAATTGATTAGTGGAAAATCTGATCACTAACAAGATTAGTGGAATTTTCACTAATTCAACTTTAGATAGTAGAGGGTGAGTTTTACTTTCTGAAGGTGGTACAGTCAGATTTTTCTTGATTTAAATGAAAAGCGAGTGAGTGAGTTTTAATGTAGTGTGATTTATATCTGTAATTTAGATTTTTTTTATTTATAATACTAAGTAATAAAATTTAGTAGGCAGTAGAAACAAACGTATTTTTTTAATCTTGACAATGTTATAGGGTGAGGGTAAGTTCTGCATTATAAAAGTTAAGATATAAAACATTGTACGCGATAATTTTAGTAACAAATAGATTAATTCAATGATTATGTCAATATAACTGCATATGAAATAAATCGTCTGTCATTTCTAAAGTCAAAACCAAATTCGATTTCAACAAGATAAAGAATGAGCGATAAAACAGTTAAAAAAGTAGATTCTATTTAAATCGAGACAGAAGCGCAATAGTCGTACATACAAATCTTAAATTCTTTTAAAAAATTCTATAAACGAGATTTAAATCAGTGTATAAGATAACATTTTATTAAAATATTCGAGTAAACTACTTTGCCCCGGTAGCGACGTCTAAATCTAATAATTGAAAAAAAAATTGAATGTTTCTCAAAAACTGTATGATTAATGAGTAACTACACTATCCAAAAATAAACTTACGTTATCGCACCGAAAATTCGTCACACTACGTAAGTTCGATTTAAAATTGTAAATTCACAGAATTACGCGTATAACCAATTTCACGTAAAAAAGTCATTAATTCTCACGATACCGCTAAAAATCGTTTTGACAAGTGTCAGCTCAAGGCAGCCGCGCGGGTCCCGTGATGCGTCGTCGCTTCTTTTCCGCGTGCGACGCCTTTATCATCGGCAATCGCGCAAATGTGCATTCGCTTCGCTCCCAGCTCCTGGCACTCCATTCATGGCTCGCCGGTATTAGTCGGGCTTAAACTCGCGGCTGCCGCTAGTCGCGCCAAATGAGATTTGCATGAGGATGCGTGAAAATCAGCTGGCCGATAAGATAGCGCGGGTGTACTTTCGGAGTTTTTGTAGATCGCGGCGGCTGCTTTATCGCAGGAACTTTGTTTTGACAAGACGATATATTTTTAGATTCTGATAAAATTAAAAATAAATTTGACGGATTGCACTAGAGAAATAGATTCGTTGGGTTGTAAGCGTTTCCTTGTCTATTAGACTGATTAGCATAAGCTGTCGATGTTTTTTTAGTAAACCGTTATATTTAGAAGGCAGATTTTAAAGGTTTAAGTTTAAAAACAAAATTTTATTGAAATAAAGTGGACAATATAATATTTTCTAGAAAGCTTTGGCTTTTTACTGGAAGGAAAGAGTATAATTAGTCTTATATGCAATATTTATAGAAATTTATAAATATTAAATACGTCTATTAAATTATGAATAATAAGTTATTATCAAATGGGTCAGATGATCTGACGATTATTAGATTGCACATGAATGTTAGTATATTCGTATCTAGAATAATTCTAGGTATATATTGAATTATTGCAATTATTTTATCTTTTTTCATAATTTAAAACAAGTAGTTATATACATATATCAGGAAGTCTACAAATAAAATCACCTTACGGTTCATTACCTGGAAAATAATAAAAGTATTCAAATTTTTTTCCGTTCTATGGATCATACAATAC
This sequence comes from Sycophila sp. Sp_5, assembly GCA_018906775.1. NCBI lineage: Eukaryota > Metazoa > Arthropoda > Insecta > Hymenoptera > Eurytomidae > Sycophila > Sycophila sp. Sp_5. The sequence goes on along the minus strand of JACCID010000225.1, from coordinate 29,545 downwards.
ACGAAAAAAATCGCGAACACACAATTCCGAGATAGTTATTTTTTTTATTTCTAAATAAATCTTTTAAGTAAAAAATTCGAAAAATTAAGTTTTTCGTTATTCCAAAATTAATTTATTAGTTGGCTGTAAGTATTTATCTCTGATTGCACTGATCGACATTTCGAAGTATAATAGTAATAGAAAACAATAATAATAAATAATAATAACAACAAATCATAAAATATAAATTGAAAATTGATCAAGGTATATTTATTTCATTATATAGTTTTTGATTAATACTAAATGTACTTTTTCTCTTAGGATCCTTTTGGAGGGCAGTGATGTTGCATAAAATTTGTGTAGGATACACGGTTTGAATGTTTTGTTTGTTAAACCGAGAACAAATGTTGTCATTTCTGTTGAAAAACTTAATCACAAGAAAATAATTTTTTTCCTCAATTTTTTGTATTTTGACGGAGTACCATTTGTCATATCTTACAATGCAATCAGCAATTTTAAAATTATTTGCTGATTTATATGGGACATGTACAATAGTTTAATTATCTGAATTATAAATTACATTATTGTCTATTGTATAATGATCGCAGTGAAAGGTCAAATAACTTGAACAAATCCCATACTGCTTTTTTAGTTGAAGAAGAGAATTTTAAGTCAATCGATGATCTGATACCTAAAAAATTAGAAACTATCCAAAGAACATTATGATATAAGAAATGGTACATCGTCAAAATACAAAAAATTGAGAAAAAAATAATTCCCTAGTAATTAAGTTTTTCAACAGATATGACAAAATTTGTTCTTGGCTTAAAAATCAAGACAATCAAACCGGATAATAATCTAATACCTATCTCGGAATTATATGTTCTCGATTTTTTTCATGTATTGTATGACCCGTAGAACGAGAAAAAATCTGACCAGAACTTTGCCTCGATTTTTATTTTTTTTTTCCAAGTGAAGTTTTTCTCATATATAGTTAAACTAATGCATGTTTGAACGACAACTTAATTATACTTTAGAAAATGATTAATTAATTATCCACTTATTATTAATGAAGCACTATAGTAAGTGTGAATACTGAAAGAAACTTATAAGTAACATTTTGAATTCCGTACTAAAAAGCATACTTTCATAAATGATGGACTTAAAATTATAAATTATAAATTTAATAAAATGGAATAAAAAACTCAAAGGCCTAATCCACCTGGCACGTCGCGTTTGACCAAAGTGATTGCCATCAGCGCGGTATAAAGGGTCCCAACCCAAATCTGCCTATTCATTAATTTACAGCGTCGTTCGTTCATCAATAATCGACGGTGCTCTTCTTTATCAGCGTCGAGATAGAATTAAAACGTCTATTTTGACGTTCTTCGTCGGACAAAAAGCCGTATGCCCGTACAGTAGGCCGAGGAAATTAGAGCTCTCAATAATGGACGAGTTTGCTCGGATACAAAAATAATTCGCCTCTTCTCTGACGACAATTCGGTTGATCGATGCAAGTCGACTTTTCAGATTGCCCCCCGCAAGCTCGGCCGACGAGTGCAGCGCCAGCGGCAGTCAAGTGGCCAGCGAGCTGATCTGCCGGTATGGACCACCCTCCGCGGATTTTCTCCGGAGGTAAGGATCAAGTAGGATATACAAAAATTTGAGAAACACGAGGAAAATTTTATTTTATTAAGTGCGTTAAATTTACGGAAAATCCACGATATTCTAGACAGTTTTATAAAAAATATTATTTACGCTTTATTTTACATTTTTTTATTTACTTATTTATTTGACATTTTCACCGACTGATTTAGAAAATTAGTGGTATTTTATTTATATTCTCTTTATACGCAAAACATATATATAATTATTAGGGGCTTGCATCCTTAAAGGTTTGCATCCTTTCGCAAGCTTTCGCAGATCAATATTATAAATATAAAAAAAGTGCTTCTTTTTCTGCAGAAGAAAGTATTTCTTTTTCACGGGAATTTTGCGAAATGGTTTGCCTTTGTGTCGAAACGTTTTGAATGTGCTTTTCTTCGCGACACATTTCAATTGCGCTATTTTTCTTTGCGAGAGGCTGAAATGTGCTTTTGTTCGTTGATAAGCACTGCCTCTCAAATATCGCCCATTATAAGCAGGTTCACAAAAGTGGAATTATTAAAAAAAATGATTACGAGCATCTACGAAATATTAAAAATTGTTGCAAAAAACTTAGAGAATACAGTGAACGAGCTTTCAGTTTAGAATAAATTCAATTACGTAATGAAAATTTCTCTTTAAGCCATTGAAGCTTTTCAAACTGTTTGCTCGTCAATTCTCGCTCGCTCTTTTTCAAGCCTCGCCGTTAAATTAACCTATTAACGACAAAGCTTTGCGTACAGCTGCAAATATTAACGAAGTGGCGCGCAGCTTTCAACGAAAATACTCGTTAAATCACGTAAATATCTCCCTAGAGAAATTTTCCATTGTTTGTATAAACAGTCGCGACTCCCTAGCAAAGTCAAAGGCTAAAATGATGAAAAAAAGAAGAATCCCTCGGCCAAGAGGCTGGAATACACGTCGAGACAAGCGAAACAAGGTCAAAGTGACGAGTTGCTTGACTTACTCATTCGCAGGAGCGGGACAGTTGGCGCATTAACAATCCAGGAGTGGCGAGACGAGGCCTTAGACGCCGCGACAATTCTCTCGGATCTACCCCATCTGCGGCGCCTCGCTATTGTCAATGGCAATCTCACAAGGATACTCGGCGCCTTCCCCTCGGAAGCCCGCTCACTCGAGGTGAGTCGCGTCTTCGCGGCAGCGACATTATTACTCCCGCCCGCGTGGGATTAATCTTTCGACTGCAGAGCTTGCGCCTTGAATTATTCCGAGATCCTGATTTCTGCGCTGTTATACTTTTTTTTTTCTTCTCATCGAAGTTTGACAATTTTCGCGGCATTATTTAGTTTGCGCGCGTCTGGGATATACTCTCTAAAATTTATTTAGTGAAAAACCACTGATTTCCAGTGCATATATACTGAGAGAAATGTTTTGGAAAAATTACTATCCAGTCTGGGAGCGGAGCCATAGATTGCACTTGGTGAAAAAAATATTATTCTGCACGGAGAAAAATGTTATACTAAAAGGTACTATATTTTTTAGCAATCGGAGGACGTACTTGTAATGTGAGAAAAATTACTGTATATTATTCTAAAATTTAGTACAATTTTAGTAAAAACGAATAAATATTTTTTTAATTTTTACTACATGTATTGTAAATTTTACAATAAAATATACTAATTTTTCTCCCGTTCCAAGTATATCCTTCCATCGCTAAAAAATATAGTAATTTTTAGTATAACATTTTTCTCCGTGTGTATTATAAATTTTACCCAGAATTTTAGTAATATGTACTAGATACGTTTTATCTAGAATTTTAGTAAAATTTATATAATACAGAATAGTAATCTTTTCATTAAGTGTAGTATGTAGCTTCACTCCCTAACTGGACAGTAATTTTTATTGGAATAACAGTCATTTTTGCAAACATTTTTCCTCATTGTGCACTATTTTGTCCAAGCTATAACTCGGTCCTGGAAATCAGTAAATAGTACTGCATAATTTTAGTGAAATTTAAATCCCAAGAAATTATAGAAACGTCACTGGAAGTCAGTAAATCGTCACTGTATTTTTTATATTGAAACTATTCTGGAAATTTCATAGAAAAGAATCACTGGAAAGCTTAACAAAAGTAACTGAAAATGCACTGATAAAATGCAGAAAAAATCTTTGAATCTATGCGGAATCTAGAGCCCTCGACCAACAGGGTACTACGCCAATGTTCTAACCATTAAACTATCACAACCTTAAAATAATTAAATGATTTTCACGGTTATAACTTTTCGTTGACAATTTAAGATTTTTAAATGAAATATTTCGATTCGAAAGAAAATTAAACAATAATTTTAATAACGTATATTAAACAATCAATCATTATTTTCTTTAAAAATTATTTTTCATTTGCATAAGTCATTAATTTTTAATTGTTTATCAATAATTATTATAATAATATTTAAATGGTTTATATATAAATGCATAATTCAGATAACTGACTTTTCAGTGAAAATATTTTCATTCTGTAAATCAATGAAAAAATAACTAATTTTCCCGTGAAAACTGGTTCACTAAAAAAAATCAGTGCATATTTAGCTGATTTTCCAGCGAAAACTAGTTCGCTAAAATAATTAGTGAAATTTTCATTGGATGAAATTTAGAGAGTAGTCGAATTAAACGCGTCCGTGGCCCGATAGATTTTAAAGATGAAGCTTAAATCGCTGACGCACAGCTGGATTGACGTAGTTGCTGAAGCTTCTCGCCAAAGTAAACAAATTTCATTGCACTGCATATTATTTTGGGGAATAGTTAGCAATGTTTACGCGATGTGTTTCGACGAATATTTTAGTATACATTTTTTTCTAATTTTTGTTGTTTTCAATAAGAAAGAAAAGAATCTACTACTTATGAATAATATTCCAATAAGAAGTATTATTCTATAATATAAATTTCCAATAAATATTATATAAGATGTAATTTTGAAAAGTAGGTTGAAACCAGACATGTGAATAATAATTGATAATAAAGTAATTTTATAAAAGTATAAAAATGCAAGAATCAGTTGAACAAAGCTCGTATCCGTCCACTTCGCAATGCAATGTTACAATATAATAAGGGAAATTGAAGTGGACTTGTAATTGATGATTATATTACTGCTCTACAAATGAGTGAAAGTTATATATGGAATCAGGTAACGGTATACAATTAATTTTCAAATTATACCGCACTACTCGGGTCCAGTATTCTCAATATCTAGTAGTTTATATATAATGCCAGTAAATTAAGCCGGCGACCGTCGAGCGCTCACGATGCAAGCCCGATATAATAAAAAAGAAAATTGACCCACATAAGAGCGGAATATCAAATTCGCCGAAAATAGATCGACTGGCACACATATCATTATCGACTAATTAGCAAAATCAATTTCCGGATATTTTGAGCACTCGCGGACCTCGGAAATACGTCACCGCGACAAATTAACCCGCGAGTCTTCGACCAAACATTTGCTTGTTTCTCGTTGGCGCAGGAGGGTAGAAGGGTGCGCGCTTCTCGGGCGAAGGATCGGACCCGTAATTAAGGTCCTATTAGGGTCGCATTAAATTTACTTGGCGCCGGCCAAATTGATACTGACGCTTTGCCAAACTGTGGATACAGGAGGTCGAAATCACGGGGACAAGCCTACGTGCGCTGACGGCCGGAACCTTCGCCCTGCTGCCCGCACTACGGACACTTGATTTACGAAACAACTCGCTCGTCCAAATTGATCCTGGAGACTTCATTCGCCTTTCTACGCTTCGAGATGTTTATTTGTCAGGTATGGCTTTTTTTTCTCTCTGTGTACTTTTTTTTTTATTTTTTGTTTGTTTGTACGTGTTAATTTGTTTTTTAAACTCTGTTTGGGTGCCGCGTGTTGTTATATTCGAGGTACAGTAATTCATTGATGGTGAAAAATAAGATCGCGGTAAAATTGGTTTCATTTAGCGTGCACCTGCGAAATGAGATTTACGAAGCAGCTGCTCTTCTAAAATGAACTGCGAATTTTTCTAAATTGGTTCTTTTGAATTTCACGCGTACTGAGCAGACTGTGTATCAAATTTCGGTTAAGGATGCTTATTTACTACGATAATATTCCTTTAATAATTATTTTCAAATTAGTATTATATTCATGCAATTTTTAATTTGCCGATTATGAAGATCCTACACGGAGAGAAAAGTCTAGTAAAAATTACTATACTATTTAGTAGTGGAGGGACAAACTCGATTAATAAAAAATTTTACGAAAACGTATCGCAAAATTGGCTAGACTTACAGTAAATTTTGCTACAAGGCTAGCACATTTTCCCATACTTTCTGGTAAAAATTTTTATCTGTCGAGTTTGTCCCCGCACTACTAAATAGTATAGTAATTTTTACTAGACTTTTCTCTCCGTATAGTATCAAAGAGTATCAAATTTAAGATAATATTTAACATTAAGTATTTCTCAATTTATTCTCGGTTACGTCACTGTATGACTTTTTGATTCCCGTACGAAAAAGAGACTTCATTTTCAGAGGGAAAACTATTTTTTTTTCGCCAATAAATCAATTCAGTACATTTAAGCAAAGTTCTTCTTCGCTTTAAATCATTTTTTCGATAGCATTTCTCCATTAAAAAACGTCGACAAAATCGTGCAATTTTTCCGCTATTTCGAGTTACCTTCGAGAGGGTGACGCGCAAGAGAACTCTCTGAAATGACGAGCGACGAAGCAGAATGAAAAATGGATATCGAGAAAGACAGAAATTTCGCGACGCTTCGCGAAATAAAGTCCTTATTTCCATAACGATAGAAAGCAAAAGACGCGCGTCGAGTGTCGATTGATACCTTTCAATACAATGCGAATGTATATTTACGTTTTTCGCACGGCTAACCAAAGGAAACCAGTGGAGGTGCGATGAGAGTTCGACTTGGTTTGCGAACGCGACGTTCGCCTCGTTAGCGCGGCGTATTGCGGACAGGGAGGAGTTACGCTGTTCCGCGCCGCACAAAGGTCGACCCCTCCTGCCCGTCATGGAAGTCATACAGGTAATAGTCGTACATTCGAGCTCCGATGAAGATCGAACGCCGACTGGAAAAATATAAGCCTTTTTTTTCTTATCCGCGGCGCTTTCGATTCCGCTGGTGAAATAAGTTTTACATAAAAATATAGTGTAATGTTCTTTTGAGGAGGTTTCGATTTCCTGATTTCGAATTTGAAGCAGATGGTAGTACATAACTGACGCATCCATCCTAAGTAAATTGAGACTTTTGAAGTAGAGTTAATGAAGAAGCAGTTAAAATTAAGAACATTGCGTTTTAATTAATTTTTAATTGTTAGAACTCATTTCACTAATTTTAATTATAAAGAAAAGTACTATGTAATAGAATTACCAATTACTCAAGAACTAATTTCTTAAATGCGTTTGTTTACGTTTACGACTATACTTGAATGTATTGGAAAACACGTTTACTTCTTTACTCCTGTAGAGACAAAACATTACCTACAAAAAAAATTCTAAACCTCGAATCAAGCAAGAGTAGTTAAAAATTCAAATAAAAATAATATCAATTAGAAAATAGTCATTTTTAAAATTAAAATTACATTTAAATTGTTCATTCTGTTTTTTTTTTGAGGTCTATACGATGACTCAGTCGGTAGAGCGACGGACTTAATTAAATACAAGCACAATAATAATTATTATTTAATTCGATACAAACACCTCTATACATTTATCTGTGCTTTGTTCACAAACACATTTTAAATCTCCGTCGTTGACTAGCACCAAATGGGAGCATAAACAGAACGGCGTTAAAAAAAATACAATTATATGGATTATCCGAAATCCACTTCAAACTCGCATCTACTTCAAGCGATAATATATCCATCCTCTCACCCAACACTGAAATAAAAAAGAGTCTCCTTAAAAAAAAGGAGATTCTCCTAAAAATTTATAGGCAATTCTCCTTTTTCATAAATTAAGAGTTTCCTTTTGAAAAAACGAGTAATTCTTTGAAAAAGGAGAATTTATTATATTAATTTATAGCTATTTTAAAAAGGAAATTCGCCTTTTTCATTTTTGATTTTCTTCTTTTCTTGGAGAAACTCCTAATTTATGAAAAAGGAGAATTCCCTATATAAGTTTGTAGGAGAATCTCCTTTTTTTTCTATCAGTGAATAAAATAAACTACAACTACCCCCAAATTTCTTCTCAATCCCCGTTTGAAAAAGTCACCCTACCTTCTCTCAAAAAAAAAGAGACAAATGCACCTCCGGAAAGGGAGCGAGCGTAGCAAAGCCACGGAATCGAAAGCACAGCGCGGCGAAGCATACTAATGACCGGCGAATTTCCACGCTCGACCTGGCGGGCCGGCGATGCTCTCGCACAGCGATTAGCCGAGGAATGCCGACTGCTAGGCCGTCTGCGAGTGCGAGCTCGTGTACGTCGTGAGCAGCGCGAGCCCGGAGCTGCAGGCCGCTCGTCACCCGCAGTTTATGGCCTTCGCTTCTGTCAACTGCAGCAGGCGCGCTTTTACCGACATGCCGGCCTTCCTGCCCGCCGACACCACCACTCTGCATCTCGAGGGCAACAAGGTACGTGCGCGCCGGGCCACACCCGTGCAAACAGTGCTTGACGCCCCCGCGAGCGCCGAAGATCGATCGATCGAAGGCTCGACGGGGAGACGATTAGCGCAATGGGGGCGTGGTTGCCTTGGGTAATGAGCTTGCGGGTCACTGCTACTTTTGCCGTTGGTTAATTGATCGCGATGACTTTGAATCGTTCGGTAGGGATGGATAATAGTAAGGCTCTAATCGTCTGTTTTGGATTTGAACCTTTAGAGGGCCGGCACTCTGCCGAAAAATTAAACATCATTTATGTTGTTGTAACTAACTTTTAGCTAGATTTATATCTATTACGATGGCTACCAGCGTAAAAATAATTCAGACTAAAATAAGACGATAAAAAGATTCATCTTTATCCCTGGTAGAAAAGTTAGTTACCTCGTTAGCTTGGTTAATAACAATAAGCTAATATCGGTAGCTACAAGTACACTTGGCGTTAGCGATTTTGAAGCTACTAATAAGCTTACGGAATGCCTAAGGCATTAAACAATATAAACAATTTTTTTTAATAATCTTCTCTTAAAAAAGTGATGACCGGATGTTGTGAAGCCTCGAAAACGTGAACTTGATTGGTTCGTACGTATATGCCGTAATGGCGCTGAAATTCAAAATTTCTATCCTCAAAAATGAGCCCGGCATAAACAGTAGTGAAAGGAACTTGAGCTATTTTTAGTAGTTTTTGAAGCATTTAAGTAATTCATGAATGAAATTGGTCGAAAAATTTAGGAACGCATTTTCTTTTGACGCCAAGTTCAATTCTTAAAGATTTCAGTTTTCCATTAAACAATTTAATGAAATAAGTATTGTATTAAACCTTTTTAACTGTAGTTTTTATTAATAAAATTTGTTGAGGAATTTTAGAGAATAGTTGTTTCTATAGAAACTGATATGAAGCACATTATAAAGGTGTGAATTGATATAAAATGTTTGGAGGCCCTCTAAAAGTTAATTTTATTGGTTTGTTATAAACTGAGGGATTTTTTATATAAAAATTGCGTGGAAAAACGTAATCGTGAAACACGGTGCAAGCACTGCAAATTTTTAGGTGAAGCTTTAACATTTTGCAATTTTGGTAACGAAAGCTCCATAATTTTCACGAAAAGCTTCTCGCAATCTTTGTAAGTAAAGCTCTGTAAAGTCTACAGAAAGATTGAATATACTTTTTACGAGAAAATCCGCGAAATTTGTATAGAGATTTTCCTAAAAAAATTACAAAGGATCGTCAAAGATCCAATACTGAGATAAAACTTACAGTGATCGTAAAAATTATAGTGCTTGCAAATTTTCCTTAATTATTTTGCTCTCTTTACTTATTGATCACAGTCGATATTTTCGGTGAAATCGTTCGAGTAATTGAGGAGTTTATTTACAGTGAAGTGGTAGACATTTGACTACTAATTTCGTTATGATGCGTAATCAGTGTAACATTAAAGCTACACACGGTGGCGGACTTTTTTTAATTAAAAAGTTTCACGGATTCCCTAAGGCGACAGGTATGGAAATAAAAACCAATCATGGTTGGAAAAATTAAAATCTGACGAATTTCATGTTTTTTAAAATTCTACATGAATACGCAAATAGATGTGTTATACGTTTAATGTAAATTTCAAGGATTTCGATGTTTTTTAGTTTTGTAACTCAGGATAACTATTTGTATTGTTTGTAAATTTGTTTGCAATTTTTTTTGTTAAAACTTTTAACTATATTTTCCATTACATTACAAAAAAGTTTAGTGTTCCTGTAACAAGACATTGACTGATTTTATCTTTACTCGATTTTTGCAGATCAGTGATCTCACTCCTCTGAAGGCTAATCCAGTGTACAAGCGTGTGCTCGAGCTTTACTTGGACGATAATGTCATCGAGTCCGTGGCATTGCTGGATGGAGCTTACTGGCTTGAGCAGTTTCGACTACTAAGTCTGCGGGGTAATAAATTGACAGACGTGTGTACAAAGTATTTCTACTTTTGTTCTACAACTTAGAAGCTTCATCAATTATTATAAATAATTTATATATAAGTTGATTGACCCCAAAAGAATTTTGTTATCTCACACGATCAATTTATAATTTAAATAATTAATACCATAACTTGATATTTTTTTATTAAAATATTGCATAAACTCGTTAAAAGTGATATGGCATAACAATATCATTTTATTTTCGTAGTTTATTTTATTCTTTTATTTATCCTAAGTAATTGAATAATCTTATAAGCGCGCATCGCAATAACAATAAAATGGCAGTTTGAATTCAAAATCTTACGTCTGAGCTGAAGAGGAAAATGAATAAATTTGGTTTTCAATTATAATTTCAAGTTCCCGACGTACGCTCTGGAAAACGTTTTACCGCACAATGAAAACGCGGTAAGCCTCTATCTGGGTAATAATCCGTGGAGATGCGACTGCCAGTTTACGCCGGGATTTCAGGAACTTCTGATAAAATACGGAAATTTGGTCAAGGACATAAGCGACGTCAGGTGCTCGTCAACCGGAAACGGAGAATTCGCTAACAAGCAGGTTTTATCTTTTATTCCTTTTATTGTTCATCATTTTCACGACATTTTTATCACTTGCTAAATGACATTTTTCCAATATCACTGCTTTTTTTTAAATCAAAAATGAAAATAAAAATGTAAGAGAGATTTTATAAAAGGGGAACGATTTTTTAATTAACACTTTTTTTACATTAAAAATTTATCTACGCGAATAAGTTATTCAATTTATTGAAGAATTAATGTAGGCATAACATATTTAAATATTTAAGCATAACTATTGAACTGGTGACTACTCGCAATAATTAAATTATCACGTAAACGATGTGTAAGCTCTTATCGGTCAGTTAATAATTAGTTATATAGACACACTTTCAAGTTAAATAACTAAGAGTACACTAAAAGAATTTTCTCGTAAAAATTTCAGAAAACCTCTTCCAACTGTTTGCAAACACCGGAAATTTTTACTGTAAATTGTACTTAAAGCCTTCCAATCGACACAAAAAAAGCTCCGATAATTACGCGAAAAACTCCGCAATTTTTTAAGGAAAACCCTCGTAATTGTGAAAAAGCTTTTCTTACGTAAAAATTACGAAGTCAGTCATTCAATATTGATGTAAAAATTACTGTAAAAATATTCAGTGCTTGCACAAGCTTCCTGCCTCCGTAATTATTCTTCGCGTAAATTTTACAGCGAGTTTCATCGTAATTTTAGAGAGAACATTTTCTCAGCACGAACTCGATCAGACCTCAACTTGTCGATCACGTCGCACAGAGCAACACCTGGATCGCCCACTAATCCCGTAATGTTTCTCGCTGCAGATCCGGGAATTATCGAGGACTGAAATTTGCGTTCCAGCAGACGAGGGCTATTGGTTGTATCCACTGGACGCGCTTAACGTGCTCCTCGGCAGCCTGATTTTCCTCATCCTCGGCAAGCTCCTCTACGACTATTGGTCCTTCAAGCGCACCGGAAAGCTGCCCTGGCTCGTTGCCAGGCTACCTTGAGTCGACGAAGAGGACGACGTGGCCGCGCCTTTCCGCGCGGCTCGCTGCAAAGCTCACTTAAAACACCTTTATGACGCGGGCCGCTCGTAATTTTTCAATTCGCCCGGCTAAATTGCCCCGGTACGCCGGCACGGTTTGACGGGAATCCATATAAATTCGAGCTCCTGCAGGGAACGGTGAGACGGCCATCCACGGTGGCGATGGATTTTTCTTAAGCGCAGCCTGACTGAAGGTTTCGCTTTTTTTTTAATCATTTTCGAGGGATTGATAGACTGCTTCTTGTACATCGATTGCGCGGTGCGTACCTTGATGTTGTGTATCGATGTTGATCGTTGATCACTATTATTACGCAAACTGTGTAAATTTGTATACTTTGTTGAAATTAAAAATGTTTTTTTTAATTAATAAGCTTGTCGTTTCTTTTGATACTAAATTGCGAAGCAATATTTATTTATTAAAATTAAAAGCTATTTAAATAATTATATTTTAAAAGCAATATTAATAGAACACGTACAGTCGAGTATTTCAGGGCAGTTTGGAATTCCAGAAGCCGAACTTGCATGCTATGCATATTGCAAAAATATTTCTTAAACGTCGGTATTTTTTGAAAAAAAAAAAAAAAAAAAAAAATTGCTCACGTAAATTCCTTCGTGGATTCGATCAATATACATATAAGCGAGCCACGCATCCACCATGAAAAATTTCAAATAAAAGAAGCACCCAGCCAAGACTTACACGAGAGCGCATAAACACTGCGAGACATTAAAGTAAGGTACAATTACATTTCTTAAAAATGTATTTAAAAAAGAAAAAGAAGGAGATAAAAAGTCACCGTTACATATTTATTTTTAATAAAAAGAAAAAATTACATCCTCTCGATAGAAAAAAAAAACTATCATTTCCAGCAGCAGATATATATATCTATATATATATATAAGTAGCGCCCGGGGCTCTCCTTTCAATAAAAAGCTCCAGGTCCCGTCCGCTTCAGCGAGTACATCGTATAATGAAAAAGAAAAGTCGCGTCAGCCTGGGCGGAGGCGATATCCGAAAAAGAGGAGAGGAGAGCAGTGCAGCACCGGCGGATCGCTGCTCAACACGTGACGTAAGCTCCGGATCTCTGTGCACACGTGAACAAACGCGATTTTCGAGAGAGCGCAGTCGCTCAAGTAACGAGTTGCCGCCCGATAATCGCCCGTCCCGGCGTGAAAGTCCTCGGCACTTTTGATCCTTCGACTGCCGTGTAGTAGATATTTCAGCTCGGTTGGACGCGCCTGGAGTACTTCTGCGAGTTCGACTCTTCTTTATACAGCGCCCGACGCTCGAGAGGCCGTAATGGAAAAACAGAACTCGCGGGAGATGCCGCGAGTGCCCTTGCGTTTTTTTTTCTTCTTTTTTTTTTACTGCCCTCTGGGCGTCTTATACTCGCACGTAAAGAGCTGCCTCTTGCTGCGAGGGAGTTGTGATCGTCCTGTGCGCAATGGACTCTTTTCTTTCACTGTCCATTTTCTTCTTTTTACATTTTTATATTGCGTGGGGAAAACATTTTGCTCGAATAAAAAAAAACTGACCGAAGCCACTTTTATTTACTCACGAATGCAGCAGATAACTTTTTTGTTGCTGGAATAAATAAATCGGCAGGACGACTTTTTAAATGGTTCGAAATGTCTGCAATAAAGGATTAGAGGTATTATTTTATTTGGTAGAGTAAAATGGCTATTTTTTAGGTGCACTTTTGCTTTGCTTACGTTTTCATTTTCTTGTACGAAAAGGATCAATCTAAATAACTAGACTTTATTAAACACATAAATTCAATTTAAAAATGCAATTTAAAATTCCTATTTATAAACTCGTTCAAATGTATATTAATTAGTGAATTTACACCAAACTTTCCTCAATATATTTTCATGAAAGTTGCACAATGCTGTAGTAATATACATTAGCATTTACGCAGCAGTTACAAAGCTGCAAAGCATTAAATTAAATTAAAGTAAATTCTAAAGAAAGGAAATTTTTGCGGGCAAATGCCAGCGGCACAATAATACTAATTCGCGATCATACGCAGATAATTTATTACTTTCACTCAACTCCGTACGCAGCGAGTACCCTTTTAATTTCCAAAATTTCGCGCGCATAAATTTCTGCTCCTCGACACATCAATTATAGCAGCGGAAAGTTCATCAATCTTATAAATTACGGCTAAAACTTTAATTGAAAAAAAAAGGCGCAAAATGCAGGAGCCTCCCCCATTAATTAATGCCCGCTGCAACCTAATTAAATTTTAAAGGAACTTAGTGGTTGCAACTGGCGCGGACGGGAAATCCCCGTAAGCTGAAAAAGCACGTACACAGCGGTGCTTGCAAATTCCGCGCATTCGGGTTCGGGCGACTCGCTTTCTCTTCAAAGGAGTCAAGCCGCGGCGCGTACGTTATGCACGCCGCGGGAGCTTTTGAAGATTCGAGGCCTTTTGGGCTTCGCACTTGCACCGTCGTATGATTTCTTTGCCGCCATCGCATTTTTTTTTTGTTTTTTTTTTTTTTTTTGAAAATTCGATGTAATGGGTCCCCGGTGTATTCTGCTTTTACTTCCCGGGAAGCTCTCGAGCATAAAGACAAATACTTAAAACGCGTCTTTGAAATCATGGCGAGGAGTCTCTGGTGTGCTCATAAATCTTTAATGCTATACACTTCAAACCGATACTTTACGTTAATACTCGCATTTTTTCCGTTTTACTTCCTCGTAGAGGAAGATTTGTGATAGTAACATGTTCCTTGAAAAACATGTTAGAAGATCGTTTTAAGTGTTTCTGAATCATTTTATGATGTTTTTTGAAAATATTATTCTTAAGAAAATCAGGGCTGTCCAGAGTTATTAATTAATTACAAAGAAAATTTTTTTTTGAAAAAATGCTTTTTTTTGGCTTTAAACGTATACTGAAAAAAAAAAAGAAAAAAATTCATTCACTTTTCTCTAGCATATAAAAGATAGGTCGATGCTCAACATTTATTTGAACTTGTACTCACTCTCCTCTCGTAATGAATGAAGAAGTCAGAGGATTACAGCGACACTATTTGTGTTTGAATGCTGTTCTCATAATTTTGGAACCTAATAACCTCGATTTTTCAAATTTGTTGTACTTTCATTTTCTAATATCAGTCCCAGGAGCCTGGGACCAAAGTTTTATATTTTGTCTAGGGGAGTTACGATAGATACGACGTGATGAGGCGTTTTAAATCTTTCACGTGCTGATTTGACTTTTCAAGCGGAGCACGACTTTGATTGTGCAAGCGAGTTGAAGTCGACTTTCTTTAGTGTGTATGATTATCAATTAATTTGTCACTTTATTTTATTAATACAGAGGCAATAGCGTTTCTGCATCATTATATTATTACGTGGGGATGACGACAGTGTCAAAAATCCTGTAAAATTTCCTATAAAAATTCCTCGAGGGAACCAGTTATTTAAGTAGCTTATAGGAATATTTATAATATTCTGACGAAAATTCTGTAGACTTACTTATAAATATTCGTATACGGAAGAACTGGAGAGATTCCTGTAGGACAACCTACAGGAATTCTTATAGTTTCCTGTAGGAATACTTACAGGATTTACTTGCGAAATCACCGTAGAATAATCTATAATATTATTCATCCTGTATGATACCTACTGAATTTTTTGTAAGAGTTTTACTAAGCTTTTCATAAAAAATTTCAGCCGCAATCAATCGTCTTCAGTTCGCGTAAAAAAATTGCAGCGGTCCTTCGAGTGTAGAAGAAATTCTGATCCGGCAAAACTGACCAATGAATTTTAATATCCAATATTAAAATAACGCTTTTCTTCTCTGAAGGACCATATCTGCATTTTTCCTTCCATTCGTACGCGATAAGACTTTTACAATGCATCCACAAAATATCTATTTTATTTCGTTAAAAAAGGGACGCAGACTATTTTAAACAATCAAAACAAATAGAAGTGTAGCGGCGACAAGTGCACAAATCAGTAAGTACCGTCTGGTCCGAATCTGGATCAATGTCAATTGCACTGCTCCACTCCCGATATATGTCTTATACATATATACAAGGTGTCCAAAAAGTGTAAGTAAGCAAAACTCTTAATTACTTTTCCAGGTAAAATATTTTTTCTTTTTTTCCAAAAGTATAAGATCATTCTTTGATTATAACGAGACATTCAGTGATGACCTTGAATTTGATCATCAGCTTGGCAAAACGAAGTTGACCCTAGAGATAATTTCAATGTCTACTTCTCTTTGTCCAGTTTCACACTGGTTAGTGAATTTCACTGGTCTCCATTGGATTCCTCCTCAAAAGTTACTCCAAGAACGACCTTCGTGCTTTTGAAAAATATTTTACCTGGAAATAAATTCATTAGTTGCCTCGATTCTTTTTGGACACCCTGTTTAATCCGACGCATATCGTCGACTCCTCCGCTATTTTCGGCACGCTCTTAAATTTAACATCGCCTTATCGCCGGCCGCCTTCGCGGTTGCCCGTTAAAAAGGAGAGCAGGTGCGCATGAGCCATCGATCTCCCCCCCCCCCTCCCCATGCTCTCGTTCCTCCATAGAACCGCGCCCCCCTCCCAACCAGCGGACATTTACATGCGCATTTTCCGGCCCGCCATTATCCATCGGCATCTAATAAGTGCGGTCCGCGACACTCGTAATTCGCGCGCGTCACGCGAGCAACGCGCAGCTGGACTCCGCAGGTGCGACTGCTTGTTTCCTCGTACATGCGAGCGGAGCAGTGTTTTGCGCACGATGGGAAGTGGGACGTGCTCGAAAATTTTCACACGATCTATTAACTGGCGCGTTTTGAATTCCGTGGAAAAATAAATACGCGGCATTCCGATGAAAGTTAATTACGGCCAATGCACTTTTTGTTCTTTATCGAACGATTTTAGTGATTGGCCTTTTTATATTTCGTAATATATATGGATCTATTCTAATTCTCAGGATTTTAGATGGAAAAATGTATGTTAGATAAAAAAATGTTTCCATTCTTTTTGTATATCGCGCAGCGACTGCACGAATGCACGATGCGACTCATTATTCCTATGAAATAGAGTATATATTGTAGTCCAGTAAATAGAGGCGAGTGCGTTCAGACGCAATACGAAACGAGTTCACCTTCCATGAATACACGTATTGACTTATGCATTTTTAGAACATGAATAATTTTAATGAATAGCTAATGGAATCCGTGCAATTCGAGCATTTCATTTAGATTCAAATTATGACGCTTATTGAAGGCTACCGATTATTGTCACCGCTGTATATAAATCACATTCTAATTATATCAATTTAATATCATTAAAAAGTAACTCAGTCGATTTCTCCTTCAGGTTGGAATTGGAATTTTCTGCGATCCAATCGAAATTCAAGCCGCAGCGCATTAAGGATTAATCCGATGTAAATCAGCGTACGATGGGTTTTAAATTAAAAAAATCGCGAAAAAAAAGTATCCACAATGTATACATCACTGTTAGATAAGTGAAGCACTTTAACATAGCCTTTTTATACTACCTCGAAGCGTGAAATAATTAAGTATATTGTATAATAAAGTTCCTTTCTTAAAAACAATTGTTAAAACTTTAAATAGTAAATACTGTGATCTACATTTGTAAACTGTCGTTCGCAGCTGGCAATGAGAGCAACGTCAATCAGGAAGGTAAAGGAAAAAAAAGCAGAGCGAGCGATCGATCGATTTCAACGACTTCGTTACGTGGAATTCGGAGGGGTCGAGATGGGCACACATCGGACGGCAGCATCGAAATGTAAGCAACGCAGGTAGTACATGACGAGCTGCCAGCTCAAAATAGGGAATGGAGCCGGGTCGGTGGATTTCGGGGCTGCATTGTTGGATACCTGAATTAACATCCCTCGAAAAGCGCTTCCTTTCCCCCACTACTCCTCCCCCGACATTGTTCCGGGTTGCGGATCTCCATCCACCCCCTTTCCTCCGACGTTGGAGTCTCTCTTTCTAGGCTAAAGAGGCACAATGCCGATGGAACTTTTATAAGTTTCCGAAATTCCGTCTGACGAGCGACATTCGTGACGCGCGCGGCCAAAGTTTTTACGGGCTTGGTTTGATGCTCTTATACCGGGGTCACTCTGTCCTTTCCATTGCTCGTCTCCGAGATGATCCACTTAAAGTTTCATGTTCGGTTTGAGTGCTGCCTTTTCGAATGCCTGTTGTTTCATTTATTTGCGCTGAGTGCCAAAGCATTTAACGGCGATTATTTCGGCTCTCCTTTTACTTAATGTCACGCTTTTCATTTTGGTGGATTGATCCGCGTTTTATGTTAACTAGCGGACAGCTAAATGCCGTTACATAAATTTTGCTTCCTTTTTCTTCTAATTTATATAAGATGTTAATCTATTAATTTTCATGTATTAATAAATTCGAAGTGATAGGTAAGTAAAAGATCAAGAGGCGCGGTAGCGCCTCGAGGCAAGTCTGAGTTTTTGAACGACGAGCGCTTGAGGTCGCACCGCTACCTCTATATATACGTTGATTTTGGCCTTTTTCCCTGTACATCATTTTTGTTGTTACATTTATCCATGTTTTATTTTGTCATATATGTTATATGACGTTTTTATTGTAATATCTATCCCTAATCTTGGATGCACAAAAAGTTTTATGCAAAAAGATACATTATTTAATTTAATATTCATGTGTCGTTTTTGTTGGCCTCATTTTCTTTTCAAAAAATATTCAAGATTTAGCTTTTTTGCCGC
This sequence comes from Sycophila sp. Sp_5, assembly GCA_018906775.1. Lineage (NCBI taxonomy): Eukaryota > Metazoa > Arthropoda > Insecta > Hymenoptera > Eurytomidae > Sycophila > Sycophila sp. Sp_5. The sequence continues at coordinate 11,073 of JACCID010000225.1, read as the reverse complement.
CACTAGCTAGTTATTTTTTTTCATTTATTATTACTGCTATATCTATATATGCGCGGCTTCAAAGCGCTATTGCGCATCTTGTTTTGTACGGCAGCGAAGCGCTCATTTTGTTTTGATTTAGGCAGAGATTTAGGGAGAGCATTGATTTTAAATAAATGTGAAGGAGAAATTTAATTTTTATTTATAGTATAATTTAAATCAAACCCTTTTAAATTTGTATTGAAAGAATAATTTCATTTGAATAAATACATTTTGACTTACATTTTTATTTTCTTAGATGCTGTTAGTTTATTAATATACTATTTCATTACAACGCTGACAAATAAAAATCTCATTGAATACTGGCAACTATAACTCATTCTAATATTATCTACCCTATCGGGAAATACATTTACTTTTAGTTAATATCATCACAATAATATATCATAAAAAATCAGTTTGCCTGCATGAATCAAATTTTATTAACTAATATTATATGTATTTAACATGGATTCTGTATAAATTTACATGGAATGAAAGAAAAAATGTCATGCAAACAGTCTGATTGCGAGCAATTATAAAATGCTTACTGTAAATAATATCCTCTTGTTTATCTGTATTATTATACATTGAAATAAAAGAAATTAATGGGAATGTAAGTATATTATATTTTATAATAATTAATACATAATAACTTTTATAATCGTCCTAACTTTAATGAATTTAATATTATACGTGGAACTACTATATTGTCACTGTCATACGTGATGGTCTGCTGCAGTTACTTTGGACAGTGACAACGTATCACCTGAAAAAGCTAAGGGGGCTCCAATTCAAAAACTGAAAAGACTAATGCATCGAAGGAAATACCAAGCTAACGTGCAAAATTTACATGTAAATTTATTGAACTAATATAAAAGTCCCGGTTCTAGAAAAATAAAAAGTACAGGGAGAAAATGGGTGGATATCTATCAGTATTGTCACTGTCTTTGTTGCTTTGCTGCACCGGACCAGGCAAGACACTGCACTTTGCGTGTCTTCACAGTATATATTTACACTGTGCATTTACACTGTCGTTGGACAGTGACAAATGAATTGCTAAAAAAGATAAAAGGTCGTGGATACCTAACAACGAAAATCTAAGTAACTTTAATTTGGCTTAAAAAGTTTACATCGCGGTAACAATTTAATTAATCCAATAAAAATGTCGCGACCGATCGGTAAAAAAGCAGGCCGATTCATGAAAAGAGAAACAAACTCACAGTAGCTGCTTGGCCTGCATCGTCATCTTCACACCTTGGGAGGTCGGAGATCCCTTCGAATCCCACTCCTTTAGAGCACGAATTTTAACCGAAGACCGATGCCCAAGGTGCATAGATGCAACAATGAGAAGTTGTGAAAAAAGTGTCTATAATACACTTGTTTATAAAAAAAATCGAACAATGCATGCCGCGGTATATACTTGCTAGCTCCCATTGTTGCTTCTACTTTCATAGAGACATCACAACATCCCGCAATTGGTTGAAGACAGCATTCCTTTTTCTGTAAAGTACATAGTTATATTTTAAATACAAGTTTAAACAACTGTAATGTAAGAAATCACATGCAATTAACTCTAATCATAAATATCAGCAATGAAATTATTAATGAACAAGGAACAATCTTATTAAGTCTATAAAATGAACTGTCATTGAACTTTAATCGGGAAAAGAAAGATTAGAGAATTCATAATCTAATAATGTATCTCGCAAATTTTGTACGTACTCATAAACTTCTATAATTGTTGATGTTATTTAATTTCGTGTAAAAGCAATGTACACGTCTCTGGATGAAGAAATGTTTATCTAAAAACAGAAAGACAACACATAGTTAGTTCATTTAACAAAGATTAGCATATTATCATTATTAACGCTGTCTAAATACTATAGTAAACTGAATTTTTATGTTTTATAAAATTTAAACTTAAAACTTAGTTAAAAAATTCATGAAACTACTTGTGTAAAAGCTGAAATTATAAGAAACATAATAAGATTAATGTTAATCATACAGATCAGCAAAGGAACTACTAATGAGCAACACTCGTACCAAGTTTATACAATAAACTCTCATTGAACTACTATCGGAAAAAAAAAAGTTTGAAAAGTTAATAAATATTCAATGTAGTTCACAAATTTTGTACTTACACATTCACAGGTATTCACATAATCTTCATTCATGATATACATAAGGTCAGTTCCATCCATCTGTTAGCTTTTTGTCAACTGATGTTATTTAATTTCTTGTAAATGTCACGGTTCGTCTCTGGATGAAGAAATGTTTATCTAAAAACAGAAAGACAACACATAGTTAGTTCATTTAAGAAAGATTAGCATATTTTCATTATTAACGCTGTCTAAATACTAAAGTAAACTGAATTTTTATGTTTTTTAAAATTTAAACTTAAAACTTAGTTAAAAAATTCAATGAAACTACTTATGTAAAAGCTGAAATTATAAGAAACATAATAAGATTAACGTTAATCATACAGATCAGCAAAGGAACTACTAATGAGCAACACTCGTACCAAGTTTATACAATAAACTCTCATTGAACTACTATCGGAAAAAAAGAAAAGTTGGAAAAGTTAATAAATATTCAATGTAGTTCACAAATTTTGTACTTACACATTCACAGGTATTCACATAATCTTCATTCATGATATACATAAGGTCAGTTCCATCCATCTGTTAGCTTTTTGTCAACTGATGTTATTTAATTTCTTGTAAAAGCAACTGTACACGTCTCTGGATGAAGAAATGTTTATCTAAAAACAGAAAGACAACACATAGTTAGTTCATTTAACAAAGATTAGCATATTATCATTATTAGCGCTGCCTAAATACTAAAGTAAACTGAATACAAATAATTATTAACAATTGATCAACTACTTATGTAAAATCTGAAATTATATGAAACATAATAAGATTAACGTTAATCATAAAGATCAGCAAAGGAACTACTAATGAACAACAATCTTATCAAGTCTATAAAATGAACTGTGATTGATCTACTATCGGAAAAAAAGAAAGTTGGAAAAATTAATAAATATTCAATGTAGTACACAAATTTTGTACTTACACATTCACAGGTATCCACATAATCTTCATTTATGATATACATAAAGTCAGTTCCTTCCATCTGCTAGCTTTTGTTAACTGATGTTATTTAATTTCTTGTAAATGTCACGGTTCGTCTCTGGATGAAGAAATGTTTATCTAAAAACAGAAAGACAACACATAGTTAGTTCATTTAACAAAGATTAGCATATTATCATTATTAACGCTGTCTAAATACTAAAGTAAACTGAATTTTTATGTTTTTTAAAATTTAAACTTAAAACTTAGTTAAAAAATTCATGAAACTACTTGTGTAAAAGCTGAAATTATAAGAACCATAATAAGATTAACGTTAATCATACAGATCAGCAAAGGAACTACTAATGAGCAACACTCGTACCAAGTTTATACAATAAACTCTCATTGAACTACTATCGGAAAAAAAAAGTTTGAAAGTTAATAAATATTCAATGTAGTTCACAAATTTTGTACTTACACATTCACAGGTATTCACATAATCTTCATTCATGATATACATAAGGTCAGTTCCATCCATCTGTTAGCTTTTTGTCAACTGATGTTATTTAATTTCTTGTAAATGTCACGGTTCGTCTCTGGATGAAGAAATGTTTATCTAAAACAGAAAGACAACACATAGTTAGTTCATTTAACAAAGATTAGCATATTTATCATTATTAGCGCGTACCTAAATACTAAAGTAACTGAATTTTTTATGTTTTAAATTATAACTTAAAACTTAGTTAAAAAATTCATGAAACTACTTAATGAAAGCTGAAATTATAAGGAAACATAATAAGATTAACGTTAATCATAAGATCAAGCAAAGGAACTACTAATGAGAACACACGTATCAAGTTTATAAAATTAACTGTATTTTATACTACTATCGGAAAAAAAGAAATGTTGGAAAAGTTAATAAATATTCAATGTAGTTCACAAATTTTGTACTTACACATTCACAGGTATCCACATAATCTTCATTCATGATATACCATAAAGTCAGTTCCATCCATCTGTTAGCTTTTTGTAACTGATGTTATTTAATTTCTTGTAAATGTCACGGTTCCGTCTATGAGTAAGAAATGTTTATCTAAAAACAGAAAGACAACACATAGTTAGTTCATTTAACAAAGATTAGCATATTTTCATTATTAACGCTGTCTAAATACTAAAGTAAACTGAATTTTTATGTTTTTTAAAATTAACTTAAAACTTAGTTAAAAAATTCAATGAACATACTTATGTAAAAGCTGAAATTATAAGAAACATAATAAGATTAACGTTAATCATACAGATCAGCAAAGGAACTACTAATGAGCAACACTCGTACCAAGTTTATACAATAAACTCTCATGAACTACTATCGGAAAAAAAAAAGTTGAAAAGTAATAAATATTCAATGTAGTTCACAAATTTTGTACTTACACATTCACAGGTATTCACATAATCTTCATTCATGATATACATAAGGTCAGTTCCATCCATCTGTAGCTTTTTGTCAACTGATGTTATTTAATTTCTTGTAAATGTCACGGTTCGTCTCTGATGAAGAAATGTTTATCTAAAAACAGAAAGACAACACATAGTTAGTTCATTTAACAAAGATTAGCATATTATCATTATTAGCGCTGTCTAAATACTAAAGTAAACTGAATTTTTATGTTTTTTAAAATTAAACTTAAAACTTAGTTAAAAAATTCATCAAACTACTTATGTAAAATCTGAAATTATATGAAACATAATAAGATTAACGTTAATCATAAAGATCAGCAAAGGAACTACTAATGATATACCAGGTCATAAAGTGAACTCTCATTGAACTACTATCGGAAAAAAAGAAAGTTGGAAAAATTAATAAATAATCAATGTAGCTCTCAAATATTGTACTTACACATTCACAGGTATCCACAAAATCTTCATTTATGATATACATAGCGTCAGTTCCATCCACTTGTTAGCTTTTTGTTAACAGATGTTATTTACTTTTTTCTAAAAGCAATGTACACGTCTCTGGATGAAGAAATGTTTATCTAAAAACAGAAAGACAACACATAGTTAGTTCATTTAACAAAGATTAGCATATTATCATTATTAGCGCTACCTAAATACTAAAGTAAACTGAATTTTTATGTTTTTTAAAATTAAACTTAAAACTTAGTTAAAAAATTCATGAAACTACTTATGTAAAAGCTGAAATTATAAGAAACATAATAAGATTAACGTTAATCATACAGATCAGCAAAGGAACTACTAATGAGCAACACTCGTACCAAGTTTATACAATAAACTCTCATTGAACTACTATCGGAAAAAAAAAAGTTGGAAAAGTTAATAAATATTCAATGTAGTTCACAAATTTTGTACTTACACATTCACAGGTATCACATAATCTTCATCATGATATACATAAGGTCAGTTCCATCCATCTGTTAGCTTTTTGTCAACTGATGTTATTTAATTTCTTGTAAATGTCACGGTCGTCTCTGGATGAAGAAATGTTTATCTAAAAACAGAAAGACAACACATAGTTAGTTCATTTAACAAAGATTAGCATATTATCATTATTAGCGCTGCCTAAATACTAAAGTAAACTGAATACAAAATATATTACAAATTGATCAAACTACTTATGTAAAATCTGAAATTATATGAAACATAATAAGATTAACGTTAATCATAAAGATCAGCAAAGGAACTACTAATGAACAACAATGTTATATATAAAATGAACTCTCATTGAACTACTATCGGAAAAAAAGAAAGTTGGAAAAATTAATAAATAATCAATGTAGCTCTCAAATATTGTACTTACACATTCACAGGTATCCACAAAATCTTCATTTATGATATACATAGCGTCAGTTCCATCCACTTGTTAGCTTTTTGTTAACAGATGTTATTTACTTTTTTCTAAAAGCAATGTACACGTCTCTGGATGAAGAAATGTTTATCTAAAAACAGAAAGACAACACATAGTTAGTTCATTTAACAAAGATTAGCATATTATCATTATTAGCGCTACCTAAATACTAAAGTAAACTGAATTTTTATGTTTTTTAAAATTAAACTTAAAACTTAGTTAAAAAATTCATGAAACTACTTGTGTAAAAGCTGAAATTATAAGAAACATAATAAGATTAACGTTAATCATACAGATCAGCAAAGGAACTACTTATGAGCAACACACGTACCAAGTTTATACAATAAACTCTCATTGAACTACTATCGGAAAAAAAAAAATGTTTGAAAAGTTAATAAATATTCAATGTAGTTCACAAATTTTGTACTTACACATTCACAGGTATTCACATAATCTTCATTCATGATATACATAAGGTCAGTTCCATCCATCTGTTAGCTTTTTGTCAACTGATGTTATTTAATTTCTTGTAAATGTCACGGTTCGTCTCTGGATGAAGAAATGTTTATCTAAAAACAGAAAGACAACACATAGTTAGTTCATTTAACAAAGATTAGCATATTATCATTATTAGCGCTGCCTAAATACTAAAGTAAACTGAATACAAATAATTATTACAAATTGATCAAACTACTTATGTAAAATCTGAAATTATATGAAACATAATAAGATTAACGTTAATCAGAAAGATCAGCAAAGGAACTACTAGTTATATAATAAACTCTCATTGAACTACTATCGGAAAAACGAAAGTTGGAAAAGTTAATAAATATTCAATGTAGTTCACAAATTTTGTACTTACACATTTACAGGTATCCACATAATCTTCATTCATGATATACATAAGGTCAGTTCCATCCATCTGTTAGCTTTTTGTCAACTGATGTTATTTAATTTCTTGAAAATGTCACGGTTCGTCTCTGGATGAAGTAATGTTTATCTAAAAACAGAAAGACAACACATAGTTAGTTCATTTAACAAAGATTAGCATATTATCATTATTAGCGCTACCTAAATACTAAAGTAAACTGAATTTTTATGTTTTTTAAAATTAAACTTAAAACTTAGTTAAAAAATTCATGAAACTACTTATGTAAAAGCTGAAATTATAAGAAACATAATAAGATTAACGTTAATCATACAGATCAGCAAAGGAACTACTAATGAGCAACACTCGTACCAAGTTTATACAATAAACTCTCATTGAACTACTATCGGAAAAAAAAAATGTTTGAAAAGTTAATAAATATTCAATGTAGTTCACAAATTTTGTACTTACACATTCACAGGTATTCACATAATCTTCATTCATGATATACATAAGGTCAGTTCCATCCATCTGTTAGCTTTTTGTCAACTGATGTTATTTAATTTCTTGTAAATGTCACGGTTCGTCTCTGGATGAAGAAATGTTTATCTAAAAACAGAAAGACAACACATAGTTAGTTCATTTAACAAAGATTAGCATATTATCATTATTAGCGCTGCCTAAATACTAAAGTAAACTGAATACAAATAATTATTACAAATTGATCAAACTACTTATGTAAAATCTGAAATTATATGAAACATAATAAGATTAACGTTAATCATAAAGATCAGCAAAGGAACTACTAGTTATATAATAAACTCTCATTGAACTACTATCGGAAACAAAGAAAGTTGGAAAAATTAATATATATTCAATGTAGTACACAAATTTTGTACTTACACATTCACAGGTATCCACATAATCTCCATTTATGATGTACATAAGGTCAGTTCCATCCATCTGGTAGCTTTTGTTAACTGATGTTATTTAATTTCTTGTAAACGTCACGGTTTGTCTCTGAGTGAGGGACCATTTATCTAAAGACAAAAAGACAACATATACCTAGTTCATCTAAAAAGAGTACTATCATTGAAATCAACATTTGTACAACGTGAAACCATTAATGATTGTTCGCATACTTCAAATAATAAAGAAAGCCAGATTTTCATGTTTTAACGAATTTAAATAGCATTTGTTAAAATCATTGTTATGAATAGCTATAAGCACAACACTCACTAAGATAACCTATTAAAAACATCAGCATAGAAAACAGAGAAAGCGATAACTACAAGGAATTATATTGATAACGAATCTTTACATAACACTCTTTCTTTTTATCCATGTCCATCACATAATGTAATTTCTGGCCTTTGTGCCTCATTTTACTAAGGGTCTAATCATCCAAAAGACTGAAATAGCTTAAAGGAGCAGACAAGAAGACTCAATGCCAAAGCAGACTATCAGGCTCGTGCGAGCAGCTGGCGAGGAAAGGAGGAGGCGGGGGGGGGGGGGGGGGGCAGGTCAAAACTTGCAGCGACGAAACTGCGTATATATAGAAATCACACATTACCTTTTTTCCACGATTATTTTTTAAGATGGAAGGTCTGTTAAAAAAAATAAATATAAATTCTTATTTCCGCCTCTTTATTGCTAACAAAATTAAGATTCACGCAAAAACTGGATTTTGCGCAACAAGAAATGTTATACCAGAACGACATGGACCGTTTTTATTATCTTTTTAACATAATCAGTCAGACACTCAGTGTTTTTATTTAGAATTCAATTTCCATGCATAGTGCTCCGACACCTAATGAATATTTTGTTACAGAATATTTCAAAGTAAAAAAAGATTTCAAACTGCGAAAAAAGATTACAAGTACAATAAGCGACTTTAAATCTAAAAACTGTTTAGAATAATAAAGGTTTGAATTTTCAAATACATGTCTAATTTAAAAGATTTTTAAGCTATAGAAGATATTGAACCGAGAAAAAATACTAAGTATATAATAATAAATAGCTATTTATTATAAGGTAATGTCAGGTAACTTCATTGTAAACGAAAAGTTAATTTCATTACGTACGGTGCTCATTAGGATATAATGTTAGGGAGCCCTTCCGTATTTCCAACGAGAAAAGAAAATTAATATTTCAGATTTCCATAAAAATTAGAAGGATTTTAAATTTAAAATTCTAACAAAAAAAATTAAATAAGAAGACTTTAAATCTCAAAATTATTTGAAATATAAAAAGGTATGTAAAGACTTTAGCTAAAAAATTTTAAGCTACAGATTTCAATTTTAGAAAAGTTATAATTTAAAAGAATTTGCTAATTTCAAAAAAAAATATTTAATTTTAAATATTTTTAATTAGATATTAAAGTTAAAAAAAATTAAAGTGCAAGATTCAGTACTGACCGAGCGATGCGAGAGCGCGGACGACGGAGAGAGGCTAGGCGAAGCACCTCGGGGAGCGCTGGAGGAAGCGTGGCTCGGCGGAGCAGGTCTGAGCGGTACGGGCAGCGCGGCTCGTGGCGATGTGCATCCAACTGGTGGGAGAAACGGGCTGGCGCGATATTTATGCCTTCGCCCGAGCCGAGTGGAGGGAGAAGCGCGGAGTGGCAGCGTAGCTCGGAGCGGTGGGGGGTCTCTGTGCGGAGCTGCGGCGGCGCCCGATATAAAAGAGGGAGCAAAAAATGTGCCGCAGTCATTTGCCTTCGACGTCTAGGACGTGCGGCATCTCATCATAAAAATATGGCATTTTAATTGGAGTGGTGATTAATAAATGATTGCTGCGATTTTTATAATTATAAATCTTTTTATATTTAATTCTTTTAACATATCTCTAATTAATTTAAATTTAATATTTAAGTCTAATATTCGTCTTCTGTAGTGTAGCAAATTTACGTCTTTCATGGTTTTCGAATTTATACTAATTAAAAGTTTGTCGCGGTTAAAAGTTAAATCGCGGAACAGTCCAACGAAACAAACTTTTAATTAGTATAAATTCGAAAACCATGAAAGACGTAAATTTGCTATACTACAAAAGACGAATATTAGACTTAAATATTAATTTAAATTAATTAGAGATATGTTAAAAGAATTAAATATAAAAAGATTTATAATTATAAAAATCGCAGCAATCATTTATTAATCACCACTCCAATTAAAATGCCATATTTTTATGATGAGATGCCGCACGTCCTAGACGTCGAAGGCAAATGACTGCGGCACATTTTTTGCTCCCTCTTTTATATCGGGCGCCGCCGCAGCTCCGCACAGAGACCCCCCACCGCTCCGAGCTACGCTGCCACTCCGCGCTTCTCCCTCCACTCGGCTCGGGCGAAGGCATAAATATCGCGCCAGCCCGTTTCTCCCACCAGTTGGATGCACATCGCCACGAGCCGCGCTGCCCGTACCGCTCAGACCTGCTCCGCCGAGCCACGCTTCCTCCAGCGCTCCCCGAGGTGCTTCGCCTAGCCTCTCTCCGTCGTCCGCGCTCTCGCATCGCTCGGTCAGTACTGAATCTTGCACTTTAATTTTTTTTAACTTTAATATCTAATTAAAAATATTTAAATTAAATATTTTTTTTGAAATTAGCAAATTCTTTTAAATTATAACTTTTCTAAAATTGAAATCTGTAGCTTAAAATTTTTTAGCTAAAGTCTTTACATACCTTTTTATATTTCAAATAATTTTGAGATTTAAAGTCTTCTTATTTAATTTTTTTTGTTAGAATTTTAAATTTAAAATCCTTCTAATTTTTATGGAAATCTGAAATATTAATTTTCTTTTCTCGTTGGAAATACGGAAGGGCTCCCTAACATTATATCCTAATGAGCACCGTACGTAATGAAATTAACTTTTCGTTTACAATGAAGTTACCTGACATTACCTTATAATAAATAGCTATTTATTATTATATACTTAGTATTTTTTCTCGGTTCAATATCTTCTATAGCTTAAAAAATCTTTTAAATTAGACATGTATTTGAAAATTCAAACCTTTATTATTCTAACAGTTTTTAGATTTAAAGTCGCTTATTGTACTTGTAATCTTTTTTCGCAGTTTTGAAATCTTTTTTTACTTTGAAATATTCTGTAACAAAATATTCATTAGGTGTCGGAGCACTATGCATGGAAATTGAATTCTAAATAAAAACACTGAGTGTCTGACTGATTATGTTAAAAAGATAATAAAAACGGTCCATGTCGTTCTGGTATAACATTTCTTGTTGCGCAAAACATTTC